>JAVDBV010001904.1:0-14995 GCA_032619315.1 Piper longum
AAAAATTTGAGTAAAGATTTTGTTATATATATATATATATATATAACAAAATCTTTACTCAAATTTTTCGTGATAATTATCAGAGCCCAACTGGTCGGATGGCCGCCGGTTCGATCGTTCCGCAAGAACATGCTTGCTGTTCAATCTGGGAAGGACATTGTTGTGGAGGGTGGAGATCAGAAGACGATTGCAGCTAGTGGAGGTGCAATGGTGAAGGTTAGCATGGATGGTGCTCCATACCTGCGCAAGGTTGATCTCAAGATGTTCAAATCCTACCATGAACTCTCCCTTGCTCTAGACAACATGTTTAACTCCTTCACCATTAGTATGTGCTCTCACTTTCTCATTTCATTTCACTAATTTTTTTTTTCCTTTGAGCACTACAAGAAAACAAGACATCAGGGACGACAAATCCGTCACTGATTTGAGAAAAATTTGAAGGAAATTTTAGTAACTATTATTTTTTGTGACAAATATGTTATTACTGATGTCATGTTTTTCGATCGTTACAAATAAGTTCAAGTTCAAATGGTTTTTTTTTTTTTTTGCTTTATATTACCATTATCCTCCACACCTTGGTCACAAACATGGATTTTTGCATCATTAATATATATATATATATATATATATTACTAACTTTAATACGTTGCAAATATACGTTTTAGGTCTTTTGCGACGTAGTGTTGATTTTGTTGTTCTGTTTTCTAGGAGTGTTTTGTGTTTGTTTAACGTAATTTTAAAACAAAGAAAAGTGTGACGACGATTTTATACCACCCAAAAAATATGAGAATAATTTCTTGATAGAGGTGTTGATTTACCACATTAATTTTGGGGGGTTTTTTTATAAAAGGGAAATGTGGATCTGAAGGGATTAACGGGATCAAGGACTACATGAATGAGAGGAAGCTAGTGGATGTGTTGAATGGTTCAGAATATGTGCCCACATATGAAGACAAGGATGGAGACTGGATGCTTATGGGTGATGTTCCATGGGAGTAAGTCCTTCACCTTTTTCATTAGCTATTTTATCAAGATCATAATAATAATTAATGACAATTTTAAATGGATAAATTTGTACAATATTTTCAAATTACAGAAATTTTGTCACTGAAGTTTCTAATTCGTCGTCCCGAACATCTTCACAATTTTTCACATCATACATTTTTTAGTTAAATTATCGATCTTTTCGACCGTGTTTTGGTGAGGTGTTTTGACAAAAAAATTAGAGGATTGAATGACTAATTATTTCAATCTAATCAAAACTTTGTTTTTTTTTGTGTTTATGCAGGATGTTTGTTGATTCATGCAAGCGCCTTCGCATAATGAAAGGATTAGAAGCAATCAATGGGCTAGGTAAGTTTGACATACCAAGTCACTTCTTTGTTTTTGTTGGCATTTGCATAAGATACCATAAATATGCTAGCTATGAAATTAAACATGAATAAGTTATAGAAAGCTTACCCAACATAAGAACCCACAATTTTATGCACATTAATTCATGTTCTTCAAGTAATAAAAAAGTTTTAATACCCGAATTTCCTTGACACAAAACCTTCTCCTTTGTCCATGTTTAAAACCGGCAATTCACAAGCATGTGTTGAAAAATTTTCTTCATAAGAAAAAATGAAAATCGGTTATAAAAAACACGGCTATAAAATTCCAACAAGAATAAGTATATATCTTTGTATGTCACTACCTCGTTAAGTCTTGTAGCACCTTTATTAGCTTATAGGCAAGATCCTCTTCAGGCGGGGCCAATGTTAGAGATATACTCAAATTATATTCAGTAATGAGATAAAATATAACAGATATCTTAGAGATAAATTTTAATTTTATAAGTAGACTATACCTAATTAAAGAGATAAATATAATAACTTAATTTATTTTTTATTTTTATTGTATTTTAATCAGTTAAATATCATATTTTTTTTAAAAGTACGGACTTTTAACTACCCTTTTACTAATAAGAGAAATTAAGACCACCCTTTCAATACCCACAAAAAAGGAAATGGTGGAACCTAGCAATTTTCAACATGGGTCCTCCCTATTTATTCTCCATACAGGCTGTACATTCTTCAATAATGTTTCCTGCCTTGACTGGTAACACATCTAATGAGCCCTCCTACCGACATGCTCTTCAACAACTCAAATAAACTTGAATCATACATAAAAAATTTCACCTTGGTATTCCAAAAGCAACCTTTTTTATCTTAGAATTTACTATAACAAAGCTAGTTTTAACACTGCAACATGTTATAATCTTGTCTATGATAACGAGCATGACTGGTACATTGTTTGTATGCAGCTCCGAGAACAATGGATAAGTGCAAAGAACAGACAGTGAAGAGCTGACTACAAAGACAGTAACAGCAAAGTCAAGGTTGATTGAAGAACACAAGCATGGAAGATAGATCTTGTCTACCACTGTTTGGTGTCTGTGCATTGTACCATTTGTTGTATTGTTGTGGTTGTTGTGAATACAGAAAGAGTTATTATTAAGGATTTGCCCATTGAGAAGTAGTAGTAGTATATATATACATATGTTGTGTGTGTGTGTGTGTGTGATCTAGTTTTCAAGACCAGCTTGTGTTTAACTTGTTTTGTTTAATGTTTTGTTTGACAATGAATATGGTGTATTTATGTTCTTGTTGTGTGCTCGTCTTTTAAGGGTGGTTGAAGCAATGTGATTCTGTTGCTAGATTTTAAATGGCAACACTTGTAGAACTCTCCCATCACTCTAATGCCTCTTGCTTAACAAAGACGAGTCGAGGGGCGGCATGATGTGCAATCTACGCTAGGGATAGGCTCGTGATAACGAGGAGGGTGGCGTTAGGGAAGACATCCGACCATTTTAAGTGTTATATTTATAATTATATAGTCTATATCGCTAATACGGTATTACCCTTTGGGTATGTAATTAAAGGGAAAAAAAACTCTTATTAAATGAGAAAATAAATTAACAATGATCTGGTTTGTCATTATTAATTTTATTGTATTTTGATTGGTAATTTTTGTAATGATAGCTTGTTTTTTACGGCCCTTCTATTAATAAGGGTCGACATTTTAGTTGTACCATAGCAAGAAAAGAACAGATTTAGGGACTTGCATTTGACAACAAAGTAAAATGATTGAGATCAAGTGCATTGATTTATCTTATTAAGTAGAAAGAGTTGGTAAGTATGACTTAATTAGATTACAATTTCAAAGGATTGTTTTTGAGGTTGCTTTATGAGTGGAGTAATTAAGTCAAGTAATATCAATCAAGAAATGATATAACAGATAGGAAGTTAAAAGCTCAAGATTAAGGCAAAGTATGCAACTTTTTAAAGACAAAATAGAGAGATCATATTTTTTATTCTAACAGACAAAGTACCAAGTAAATCTTTGGATGAGTGCGAATGATAGAGCTTAATCAACTGGTTTGTGTAAATTAAAAACTTGACATCAATTATAAATTTTTATTTTTTTTGGAACACATCAATTATAAGTTGCTAATAAACACAAACTGAATATTGTCTTTTAGAGTACTGTTTTTTATGAGATGGTCTTCTCTCCAGATTGAGATTAAATCCATGAATGTGATAAGTCTGGTCTTTTGCCATGGAATATGAGGTACAATCTGCTGCCTTATGCATGATGACACAAAAGCAGCAGAAATTAGAACCTGCAACAAAACAAAAAATCATTCTGCACCTCGGTTTTAAGATCTGGGTCCCCATCTATTGTTTCTGCATCCTATGTGTGGCCTTCTCATGTTTCTCTCTCCCTCTCAAGATCTCTGCTTAGGTGTTGTTTTTCTTCATCCAACTGTTGAGTGTCAGCTGGATGAATCTGCATTTTGTGGCTGAAAGATGGCCAAGCTTAGTGTACCTTGCCAGCAGGTTCTATTTGTAACGTCAAGTGAAGTATGTATCAAACGCCCAAGAGTCTGTGAATTCAATGTGGAAGGACAGAGAAACTAATCATGTGGTTTGTCCCGCTCTGAACAAGGAAACCACAAGTAAGTGAAAAAGATAAAAAAAAAAGTGACATTTGCGCAGCAGAAGTGGGTCTTGGATGTGTGGTATGGAAACTAGAAGACCTTGCTTCACTTTTGCATGGTAGATCAAGCCAAATCATGCTTGCATCAGACTATACATCAAAAAAATTAAGCCAACGAAAGAGCAATACTCTTGGCAATGAGTTACCTCAGTCAATTTGGTGTTTACAAACTTTAATTATACTTGGAGTTTCATTATTGTCATGAAAAAGCAGTACTTGGCTGAACAATTTGGAACAAGATGCTAACAGACAAATCAATTTGCACAAGTAGTTATTTGAAAAATCATCATAGTCTAACATGTCATAATTAAAAAATTAGACTGATCATAGAAGTTACCAGACATCAGTTTAAACTCACTGATGAAAAAAAAAGGCTATGCAGATTATGAGCTTTCACCTGGTTCTTTTCCACAGCCAGTCCAATAAAATGTGTCAACGTGCAGATGGTAAGGAGAATAAACCTAATTAATTCAAATCAAAATTACAAGCAAAACATTCAGAACATCTATCTTCAAGATCATCACCATCATCTAAAACTCAATAGTGCGTACGCTGGTGTCAGCAAATAAGTGTGATTTCTTTCAATCAATGACACAAAACAAACCAAAGATAAGGCAAAAGAATTCCATGCAAGAAGATAGAACTCCCACAGAGAGAACGAGAAATAGTTATTTTTCTGTCAATTATATATATATTGCTACCAATGAAGCTTGCATAGGCTTCACAAAAGTAGTAATTTGTCTAAGAAAATTCAGATTCATTATGTTTTTTACTGATGAAAATTTTTAGATAAAAACGAAACAAATAAAGAAGAATTCCAAATGTCTATTGTCCATTACTAAATCACCACACTGTAAAAATGATATCTATGCATGGTATAACCGATAAAAATTTCAGATCCACATGAGGACAATGAAAATAGAAGATGAAAATTGCTAGAACGGAGAAAACCTATAAGTTCCATTTCTCACAATTCCTGCAATATCAAGAAAACTTATGCTGAAATTTACAGAAAGTAAACCATAAGCAAAGATAATCTAACAAGAATCCATAAAAGGAGAGCATACTATGCTCACCCTTAGTTAGCTTGGAGAACCACTGGATTGGGACTCAAAATCATTCATGAAAAGTAAGAAGTGAGTTGATAACTAAAGGTAAAAAATTTGCATATCAATTCAAGAAATGAAGAATTGTTTTAATAACAGTAATCTGGAAAATTGAAGACACTACAAAACACCAGACATTTGTTTAGATATTGGCATCTTTCATTTTGTCAGCATGAAAGAATGAATTTTATGCTGCATGAGCACTGCAGGGCATATAAACTTTTCATACCCATTGTTGCAAAATCAACAGATTGACGAAAATGAAAAAGAACTTAAAATGTCAAATATCACCAAAAATCTCCACAAGAGCAAGTTCCATTCTTAAACATATGAAACCTATTCGCATCTCTAACCAATATATCCCTCTTTATAATCGTTGACAGACCCTTGACAAACTCATGACAATCCCCACAAATCCTCAAATTCTTAAAGACCCTAATCATCTTACCCTCATAACCACCACGTAATAAAGCCAACCCTATGGCTAATCTTTCACTGTGCAATCTTAAATTATCCTCCCTTGATTCATCTTCCACATCATGCATGGTACAACTAGTAGTAAAAGAATAGTTTGTATCTTCTTTCAACCGCATTTCAATCCCCTTCAAAATTTCACGTATTTCAAAGGTTAGTGGGTGTAGATCATCTCCACCATAGAAGAAATGGACTTCTTTATCAATCTCAACCCAACTCCGTCCTGCATCTTTTTTTATCCCCTTCATCTTCATGATATCTCTTAGCTTATGACAATGGCTCCACTCACCGGCCTTTGCATAGATGTTAGACAACATCACATAATTCACGGGATTATCACTATCTAAATTGAACAGAATTTCTCCTATTTCTTGAGCCAATTTCAGATCTTGAACTTTACAGGCCCCAAGCAATGTCTGCCAAATGCCCACATTTGCTTTCAAAGGCATACTCTCGATTAACCTTTTACCTTCTTCTAGTCGACCAGCACGAGCCAGGCAGTCTACCATACAGGCATAATGTTCCACTTTGAGCTGTTTTGAATTAGTCTGACACATTATTGAGAAGTACTTCTGACATTCTGCTAAAAGTCCAGCATGGCTACAAGCAGAGAGTATAGCCAAATAAGTTACTTCATCAGGTTCAATACCGTTTTCCAGCATTTCGTCAAAAAGAGTAATTGCCTCCCTCCCCTTTCCATACTTTCCATATCCTGTAATCATAACAGTCCATGAAACTACAGTTTTATTTTGTATTTCTGCAAATCTCTTTTCTGCCTCTTCAATTATTCCACACTTAATATACATATCTACAATTGAATTTGCCATAGAAACATCTAATCTTGAGGAAACTTTCATAGCGTAGCAATGAATTTGTCTCCCTTGCTCTAGAAGAGCAAAATCAGCCAATAAACCAACTATTGCAGATAATACATACCCATCTATTTGAATTCCACTTTCACGCAACTTGCTAAATAAATCTGTTGTTTCTTTTAGGTTCCCTTCTTGGGCATAACCCACTACAATAGCAGTCCAGGAGATTGTGTTTTTGTGACAAGCCCGGTCAAAGACTTTCCGAGCATCAGATAGACAACCACATTTTACGTAGAGATCCACAAGAGAACTTTCCGTGACAGTTCCATCTGAGTGCAAAAACTGTTTGCTAATTAAGAAGGCATGAATTTGTCTTCCTTCCCTCAGAACTCGCAAACTACTGCAAGCTTTTATAATACCAGAATATGTGAACTCATCAGGCTCTACTCCTAGCTCCATCATGTTTGTAAATAGCCTCAAAGAGGTTCTCCAATGCCCCCCATGAGAAAATCCAATAATCATTGAATTCCAAGTTATAACATTTCTGCTATGCATGGTATCAAACATGCGACTGGCATCCTCAAGCATTTTGTTTTTAAAATACATGTCAATAGCTGAATTTCCTATGACCAAGTATACCTCAAATCCTAATTTGATGCAGAGTAAATGAACTTGCACACCAAATCCTAAGTTTTCTTTGTACCCACAAGCTTTAAAAACAGTTGAATATGTGAACTCATTTGGTTTAGCTCCACACGACACCATTTGGCATAAAAGCTTCATCGATTCTTCTGGCTTACCCATCAACAAGTACCCACCCATAAGAGAGGTCCATGAGACAACATTTCTCTCTGGCAGCCTCTGAAAAATCAACTGGGAAACGTCAACCCTGCCACATTTCCCATACATGTCTATAAGATCATTGCCAATCATCAAATCATGCTCAAACCCCATCTTTGTCAAAAGAGCATGGCACAAAATCCCTAAGTCCAACACACCCTTCCCTGAACAGTACCTCAGTAACTTGGCAATCCTCTGCCTCTCTGCCATTAAATAAAAACAAACAAGTAGATAAAAATTCATATCAGTAACTTGCAATTTTCTGTCTCTCTACCATTATGTAAATTAAGAAAAATAAATAATTAAAAACTCATATCAGTAACTTAACACCTCTCTGCCTCTCTGCCATTGTGCAAGTAAATAAAATAAATAAAAGTTCATAAGAAAAGATAATATAATCCCATCATCAAACAAGTTATTAATAAGAAAAAGCACGTGTTGCATACCTATGAGTAAAGTGTTCATCGGTGGAATCGAAAACCATCCGCATGAGTAACAAGCACTTAAAAGCGCTCAAGAAGTGAATATTACAACAGCATAAGAACTTGAGCAGCGTTCACGGAGATATGCAACCTTGTTCCTACTCCAGACCAAGCATTCCATCATAACCAGACCAAGCTCAACAGATTGTGAACCCACCTCCATGAATTTCCACTTCCACCCCCACAAAACATGGCCATGGGCAGGAATACTCAGAAGCAGAAACCCTTAGATCGATGAGCATGGAATAAAGAAGCTATCATCAACAAAACCCAGAAAGAAGGTGAGAGATTGACTGGAGAGAAGAGTTAGGGAGAAGAGAAGCTTCCTTCATGGTGGCGCCAAGATGGGGAGGAAGAGAAGCTACCGTTTATCTTATAGCATACCTTAATGTTCAACCTGATTTTTATTATTTTATATATTTTAATTACTTTATTTTAAAACCCCAACCCGACCACTTAAACCCCATAAAATAATAAACTTTTAATGGATACAGGAAGCAATAGGCAAAAATAGTTACATAACAAAAATTTTAAAAAACATTAATTAGTCTAACTTTAAAAAATTAAGGTCGAGAATATATGATTTCAATGTATAAATATATGTACCCCTAAAAATAACTTAAGCCTTGTTATGTACAAATATTAAAATTTTATATCATTGGTATATGGGAGATCACCTAATTCAGTCTTATATAAATCCGATATATTAGAAAAAATATATTTATAAATTTTTAACTTTTAGTTAATTATTTTAAAATGACGATGATTTGGCCCATCAATTTATAACATATTTGGGTTGGATCATTATCAATAATGAACGTGAACAATTAGATTTGATTGATTTGGGGTTTAGAGGGCCTTAGTCCCAAATATATGAGTCCCTCTAATTATATAAATCGAGCACATATCACGGTAGTTGCCCAATAAAGGGTGATTAGATCTAGTAGCCATTATTGTGGAAGGCACAATTTCATTCAAATAATCAAATATAAATAATGACTATTTTTTTGTAATATGGAAAAGGGATAATGCATATTTATCTCAAAATATGGAAAGAGATTTTTTTTTACACCATAATTTGCATGGAGAAGATGTGCCGAAATTGATATAGATTGGATGTCAAGAAAAAGTCAATTTTTATTAATGACTTGAACAAAATATATTGAAAATGATAGTTTCATGAACTATAAATACGGCTTGAACACATGAATGTGTGACTCTGGCACGGCTTAAAACTTGACTTCAACGCATTGGAGCTCAACAACATATTTAGCTCAACTCAAATTGTCCATTAATATTTAATTATTTATGTGTATTGATAACTTTATCCTATATAATTTTGCTTCTTTTTTTATAGCCTACCATTTTTGTTGATGAATTGAAAAAACTTAAAGATAAAATGTGAATTTGAACTTAGAACTATCAAATGGTTCTGACTTGAGAATAATTGAATTAAAAACAAACCAAGTTCTAAAACTTAAAAACGAATTTTCAAGCCGCTTGAATTATGATTTGCAAAATAATAATTAACATCAAAGCTTGACTTGATTTCATCAATAATTTTGCATAAGCCAGAACCAAGAAACTCAAATTAAAAAAATTATCTTAAGACCACAACATCTTCATTTTAAGATATACCAAAGTAGCTATGCATGTCAAATTCAGATGAGCCTTATATATATGAGCTACACCTTATATAGTTTACATTAGCTATATTTTTTATTTGGAGTAAATATAAAAAACAAACTACAAGTATACAAAAGATTGGCAAAAAAATAAACCTACATCAAGGTGGAAAAATTGAAAAAAATGTGTGGTCAGATCACAGTGACCATGAAAGTTGCCACTTTACACCATCTTGGCACCCATGCAAATAATAATTGACAAGGTGATAGCCTTTGCATTTGGAGAAAAAGAGGGGGAACTTTGGGCCACCATAAGGTGGCCGGGTGTCCTCGAAAATCGCATTTTGGGGCTTACAGGGTTTAAGATCAATCGAAAAGGTTACAAACACGTTTTATACTAACTCGGTCCTAATATCTTGACTCAACTAAACTAAAAGAGAAAATGGTCAAACACGTAGCGTTTGTGGTTATCGAAGCCGAAGAAGGCTAAAGTTAGGCAAACACATACATACCATACTCGAGTCATGAGAAGAAGGGGTAGACCCAATTAACCTAATCCAAGTAATGACTGAACCGAAACTAAAACCTTCGGGCAAACTGCTTGGGTTTTACAAAATAGCTAAGTTTTTTTTTATCATTTAGAAAAATGATAAAATAAATAATAAATTTAACTACATCGCTCTCATTTTGAAATGGTAATTATATGAGCCTCTACCATTATCATTTTATTAATTTACCGCTTTACTAAAAGTAGTTTGTTTTAGTAAAAATTTAGTGTTATTGGTCTATATAAATAAAAAAAATATTATCATTGATATGTTTAATTAAAATTGTATAATATTATATCATTTCAAAGGTTAGTTTAATGAGAAATATGGTGCAAGTGATATTAAATTTATGATCTTGGTATAGGTTTTATACCAAAGAATTATGGGTTCAAATCAAAATTTGCTAATTATAAATCGGTTACTAATGGTAAAAAACAGGCACAAGTTGGTAGCAATAGACAATGAGAAAAGCGGTAAATAGTATGTTAATAGTAAATGGGCAAGAAAATAATAAATGGTAATGATAAATGACTTTGAACGCACTACCACTTGGAGCCCTAAATTGACATAGATCAATGCTCAATCATCACATTAAAATAAGTAAAATTTAATAGTAGAAAGTTTATTAAGTGATACTTATATGACAACTTACAATTACAATTAGTTGGTGAACTTTGAATTAATTATATATATGTAAAACAAGAAACCTCTAGCCATTCTAATTATAATCAATGTAATTATAAGTCATGTATACTTATTTTTCCTTCCTTTGACACAAAATATGGAAGAAATTAAACTGAGAAATTCAGATTGCTGGTCTCTTCAAATTCCATCCAATAGAATGAGAATTAATAAGCTCAAAGAAACAAACATTTCGATAATATCATGTGAATTACATTTCCTTTTGATAGGTGAAACATATTGTTACAATGGTGAACCTGAGATCCATCTAGTAAACATGGCAAAACATTCCAAAGGTTTGTACTCCGGAGATGTATGTCCACCTCCCTAGCTCAAAAGATAAATAAGAAAAATTAAGATAAGCTACACGGCATATAATTTATATGAGCTATACATCTAATATTTTTTGGGTCCTTCATAATGGTCTTCATGTAGATTGGAAATATTTTAAATTAAAAAAATATAGATGGAAAGTAAAGTGCATAAATAGGTGGTTGATAAATTGATTTTTTTTGTTATACCATTAATATTTAGTTGGTCCTACATCATGGTGTCCACATAGATGGGAGCAGCAGCCGGCATATATTTTAAATATTTATTTTTACATTTATCTATGTAGAGTTTAAGTAGTAACTATAAGACCATTAAATTAATCCAAATAGGAATTATAGCTCTATATGAGAACCTAGTGCTTGTATAAGGATCAATATTATTAGATATTGTTATTTCTAATGGTTGGCCAAAAAGTACAACATTCATCAAATAATTGTGTAGTAAAAGGGTACAACTATTAATTGACTGGTTGTGATCTCTCACATCCTATAAATTATTATTCAATAGTTAATAGCAAGAACTAATTGCATTTATTAGATTCCTTATGTATTGGACTATGATTTACCCGGTGGATTAAATATAAATGCACTATTAAAATTAATTCTATGACATGTTTAGAACAACGTGATAAACAAGGATAACTCAACTACTGAAAAAAAAAAGTGTGTTACCTTTATGGTTGCAAATGTCAAGTTGTTAGAGTATTTTCTTGTAAATCTGAAGACAAAGACTTGAAATAAGAGAAGAAAATTGAAACAAAAAGAGCACATATAAATGTCAAACTTCTTTTTTTCAATGTTTTGAGAAATAACATTAAAATGTATGTTTACCCGGCAACTTGCCCATCAACTATCCATGGCCTCCAATCATCAACAATCGAAAAGTTGAGAGATCTAATCCATGCTTGCGTTCCAACAAATGGAACCAACATATCATGATCACCACTACACATTAATTTGCAAGAGTCTTTACATTAACGAGCCACAAAAAGTTTCCAACATAACTCAATCAATTGTAAATATTCACTAGAAAAAATATTGAATATATAGTGGCCAACAATTGTTTGGTTAGTCCTACACCAGTGGGTGAGGTCAATTTCTTGTAAGGCTTTGAAAAAGCCTACATTCTCGAATTAGTTTTTGGAATAAAAAAGACCGAAAAAGTTTACGGAGCCGTAACTAGTGGTATCAAAGCCCGGGTTAGCCTCACAGTCATTCAACTAATTTAAATTAGAGCCTCGTAAAACCTCACTAGCATGCCACTTCCAACATGCTTAAGTGTGGATAGCCCAAATTGAAGTTTTTCATAACATAGTTATAACATGCGAGCTTAGCACGTGGAGGGGGAAACAATAACATGTCATGTTACACATATCAATATATTTTACTATTTGATTTTACATCTTTCTCTGTTGTTTTCTTTTGTTGTATTATTTCATTCCATCATGTTATATGTGTTATGTTTATTATTGTTGTTGCCTTTTTGTGCCTTGTACAAGGAACATTTTGTTTACTCGAACTCAACTTGATATTTGGAGATTTAGCGTATGATTTCGTTTTTGTTATGTGATTAATTACCACATTTTGAGTTTGTTCAAGGTGTGACACAACAATGTTCTACAAAAAAAATAGCATGCATGGGGCCTGATAATGTTTTGATAGAAACACTAACACTATGCCTCAATATCAACTAATTAAAACCAACATGATTATAATTAGTTGCACTTTTTACCTGTAAACTAGTGCTCGATACCTCCTCATTGTCAGATTTAGGTGATACTCAGTACCGGTTTTTATTTCATATGTAAAAGGAGCAGTTTTGTTACATCTGATCCATTCGTTTTTGCTTCCCTGTAAATAAAAAATATTAAAATTAAAACTAAGAAATTATTCTATAAATAAAAATATTTTCGTCTAAAAGCTCAAGCTATTTTCATGTATAATTTTAAACTGTCAAGTTTCTTGAAATTTATTTTATTGCGACATGGAAGCCTCTTAGTAAAAGAGTTGTTAAGGGTTAAAAAATGAGACATTCTATGTGGACCAATGTTTGCATCTCTTTTGGGCTGGACTTTTCTTTCATTGTTTACAAATGTCATCTTGCCCTTTATCCACACCTTTTATGGGTTTTTTGCGAACAAAATGTAATTAAAATTGGAGAGTTAGTTCTGATACCAATTTAAGTGGGACTTGGCCAATATCCCACAATGATTAGCAATATTAGTAGGCTTTGCAGCCACGTACATGCAAGACATCATTTTCATATTTTAACAATGTGAACTTATTCTCTCTTAACATTTTTTTTAATTTTCTTTGGCTCCTTATTTATTTGACAAGAATTAAATATTTTTAAGTAAATTAATTACCACCTTCAATAATAGAGCATTCTTCACATCAACAAGAAAAAGTTGAAAGTATATTGATCATACCTTACTTGTGCCCAGTGCGCTTTTGACAATCTGGTTGTTTGCCCAATAGTAAGAAAGCAAATATCCATAAGTCTGTATCAATGACAAACTTTTATATCAGCCACTTTTAAAGTTGAGCATTCATAATGTTTTTAAAGTTTACCCATTAACTTTCTAATTGTAATAGCTTGTCATCTCGTGACAAATTATTATATGATAGTGCTTCATGTATATTGTAATGTTTCTACTTAAGAGTATGATCTAATGTAAGCTACACTACACTCCAATGTAGACAATGTCAATATTGCAGAAAAATTGAAAATAAAGACTAGAATCTATGTTATTATAATATAACAAAGGAAAACACATTTAAAGATATCACATGTACAATTGTTCAAACAAGAAATAAAGACAAAAAAAAATTGATAGGATGAAACATAGAAAGGCAGAAAAGTTTTTAGAGAAAGAGAGAGTGGGGGAAAAACTAAAAAAAAAGTAGGAAACATTTAATTAACTTATTTAATATGATGTAAAATGTTATAATGTATAATTATTCTCGTTTTTAAACGTACTAATTAATGCATATAATACATTTTAAAATTTATGAAATTATTATTAATTTACATAATATATATGATATATTTTTTCATAATTGACAATGTGCAACTACTCACCTATTTTAATATGTACAAATTGATGAATATTTTGTTTTATATAACTAATAATATTTCTTACAAATAAATCATTGATAATTGTCTGTGCATGGCGCGGATAAGCAACTAGTTTTACTAATTACCAGATTTTCAAATTTGTGAACTGATAACCTTCAATAAATTTAGATGTCATTGAGCAAGCATGTTTTTTAAAAAAAAAGGTCATCTATTAATAAAAAAATTAAAGTTTAGCATACCCTACAACCATAATGTGGAAGTGGTTGTGGTGGAATATACAATTGAGACTCCACAAGGTACCTCCTACCATCCACTAATTCTGAAGGCTTTGGCTCCTCGAAAGGACAGTCTTTCTCCAAAATGTGAGCCCGATTTATATGTGAAAGCAACTGTACTCACAAAACCAAGAGAATTATATACTAGCTAAAGAACATTAGAATGTAAAATTACCAAATATAATAAAACCAATTTAAAAAAAAAGGTGCACTTATAAAGAAACACGTACCCTCCTGATTGCATCAAGATCATTCTTGCATTCTGGATTTGATGAATTCGCATAATCATCTTTACAATTCTTCTTTGCTGACTAAATAGACAAAACATAGAAGTGTCTATGTCAATTACAAGTAAGGAAAATTGTCTAATAAATAGCAGTCTTGTAAGTGAATCATATACAATATACAAATCATTTACTATTGAAAGGTATCAATATATAGCTATAGATACACCATTTGGTTGTAAGTAAAGTGCAGTTAAGTAGAAGTGGACATCTAAGGTTATATATAATTAAATGAAAGAGAAGAACTTCCGGTACTCAGTGAAATTATAGAAACATCATACAACATTATACTCAATGGGATTTTAATCGAACTTGTCAACCCATACTAGATCAATTTTCTTTATATATATACATATATATATATATATATATATATATACATACATACATATATATATATAGGAGAGCTGTTGTAT
>JAVDBV010001905.1:0-17588 GCA_032619315.1 Piper longum
AAAGGAAAAAAAACATATATATTAAATTCAATGATATGCCTTGCATTATGCATGTCTTAAACAGGAGAAAAAGAAGATGCAAGGTCAGGTAACAGCACTTGGTCGAGAGCACCTGTTGGCATCCACCAGAAATGGAGGATATCACCAACTATCTGGACAAAGCTTAAACCACAGCCTAAGCAATGGAGCTTCTCCCATTCAAAAGTTGGGAAACTCTGCAATCTATGTCAGGGAGGGAAGGCTCCAACAACAGCAAAATCAACCCCAGAAACGCAAGGCAAGGATCGTGGGAGATGCTGCTCTTCATTCCCCCTAACTGTGAACTTTAGATTATGTGGTTGCTTCTTCTCCATATATAGAGAATAAATTAACTGTTGTGTAATCTTTTATATTATGTCATAATAACAAAGAAAAATTATTATGTCACAATAACAAAGAAAAATTCACATGTGTCTTTTAATTCACATTATGTCTTGATGATTTGGTAGTTTCACCTTCCTTCAACTCATAATTGCACTGTTTCAGCAGACAGCAGCCCTTTCTTAATTTAAAGTAAATATTAAATAATTTTGTAATGACTAAGGTGCTTAAATTGTTTTCTCAAAAGTTGTTAACCAACTTGCTAGAGGCATATTGGGGTAAAGTTGTTAATTAGAGCACATTGGGTAAGGTATTGGATGTTTGACTCAATTTATCTTCTTCACCATCCAATACGCTTTTACACTGATTAAAGTACAAATTAATAAGCCTTAAATATTCCTTTAAAAATTATTAATTAAGTTGGAGATTTATAGGTATATTTAAAGATGCTTATCGGTCAGATTTAGTCAGATATTGACTAAACTAAATCTATTATTTAAACAAAGTTTATAAACCAAGTTTAACTATATATCATTAAAGCAAAGCCAAACTTGACAATTTGGCAAAATCAAACCTAACAATTTATTAAACGGGTATTAATTTAATTTTGAAACTACATGTTTGGAAAAAATATTTAAACTATATAACGACAATACATGTTTTATAAGTTTAAGTCAAATAAAAAAATATTTTAAAAATATAAATACGATATTTGATAATTTTATGAATATTATTAATTTTAAAAATTAATGAAGTACTAATCTTTATAATTAAAATTGTAATATAAGAAACCCTTAACTTTATTACCAAACCCTATCTTAGTACTTATTACTTTTAAATCAAACCCTATTATTAGTTATCCAAAACCTTACGTATAGGGTTCTATTGAATTAGGTTTTGCAAGTAATTGACCTAATGTGCAACCTTAGGTATATCTTCATTAATATATTAAATTTTATCCCAAGAACGGAACGTGAGACAAATTTACTGAGATCTTATAATTTAATTGACTTAATACTTCATATATCTAAAGAGAGTGGAAGAACAAAGACCAATAAAAAGTGAATGAGCGGTGATTTTTGGAAGCCCTCAAAAGCCAAACTGTATGACCGCGACGGTAAGATAAAACCAACGTCTTCCAAAGTTATCTTTCAGTGCATCATCTTCGGAACTGTTTTTCCAGCACAACATTTTCAAGCAGTTAGAAGCAAAACAAATTAGCAGATGCTCGACTAAGAACCTCGAATAAGAATTATGATGAGAAGACAACTTTCGAAGTAAAACAAGCTGCAAGTGCTGTGAAATATGATAATCCATGGTCGACTTTCAGGCATTGTATATTGTTTTAAGACAATACCCGATTCTCTCAGCCAACACTACAAATCAATCGTTATTTTTTTTGTTTAATGCTCTATTCTTACGTAAGGAGGTGCTTACTCAGGCCGACAAATTATTAAGAATGCATACATATCAGCGTATGAATTTCTTCTCAAAACCAGTATTAGGACTCTGAACAGCAGATATGCCAAGTGATGAGTACTTGGCCCACCTGCTTTCGCCCGGTGATGCACATTTTGCTTCAACTGCAAGAGTTTTTGGCAGTACTTGGGCAAGGGTCATTTCCAAATGCCTTGTTTGATACAGTGATTGTACAATCGCAGTAGGAACGTCGGCAACAACGGAAGAATTAGATAATTAAAACCAGAATAAATTGAAGGTAGGGAAGTATTAACATATAGAAACCACAGATAAGTAGAGTCTAGTGTATGATATAGGAGGTTCTTTGGCTAACATAAAAAATAAATAGGAGATGGTCGGGAATTTACTTGGGTTGAAAATATAATTTCACCAGCGAGTTTAAAATGATGCAGGGTATCATCATGGAAGTGTTCTACATCCGGAATTTCAGATGTCGGAGAACTGACTAAAGACTTTGAAAGATTTAAAATCCCAGTGGCTGAAAATATTATAGAGAATTGATTGTCTTAAGCCTAGTTTTTTATTGACAGTTTCTTTATCTTCGATCATGCTGCAAGACGTACAATTTAGACTGTGGAAACATGAAGCCTCTCCAGTCTTTGTAATGGAACCCTGTATGGGAATCCGATAACTAGACTATAAACTTCAACCACGAAGCCGTATAAACCTTAATATTTAACCTTGAACAAGCAGAAAACAAGATGAAGGAGGAAGAAGGCAGCGGCCTAGGAGGGAGAAAAAAACCTCAACTTTATTCATAATCATCGTAGTAGAAAATACACACGTCCTCCTAATATATATAGCATAATCCCTAATTAAACAAATCAATAATGTCTAGTATACCCCTACTAACATGTCTACTTACACTAAATAAAATTGGAAGACAATAATGACCAAAATATCCCTGTTTTAAAATATATAAAGAAAATAAAACATAATCACTATGAATTTTAATATAACTCAGAACTAAATAGATATTGTTCGTCATCAGACTCTCTTGATTGAAAAAAACACGTTTTCAAATTCTTAAAGAAATCAATTTGTAAATTTGTTAAATGAAGATCCTGAGAAGCCTTATTAGCATTATACAATAATAAGTTAAACTATACGTCATCAATCTCCTCGTCTAAAAATAAGCTCTTCCTCGAATTTGCCATTTCGTGTTTTATCTAACGTTAAATTTGCATTTGTAAGATAACAAATTCATTCAATCATTTCAAAAATATTAAATCCAGACTTGACAAATCAGTTTGTGAGTCAGAAGTTTTAAGTAATCATTGATAACATCTGGATAATATAAATCCTCGTAAGCCTTTTTAATCAACAAATCATATCTTTGAATAACGAGGATGAAGATTCTTGAAGCTCTTTTGAAATATCCAAATCTAAGACCATTTCCATGTCTAGATATACAAGCACCAACCAGCTATTAAACAAAATATGAACATTATTCTCTTGGAAACTTTCAAAATTTCAGAACCAATCAACGATGTGCTGTTCGTTGGCAAACAGGAGGGTGCAGTATAAAGCATCCATCTAATGTATAAAATATCGTATTTAATTAAAACGGTAGAAAATTTCATATAAGCTTTTGGTGAAGAGGAAAATGTGTATGGGTCAATGTAGAAATTTAGTGATGACATTTTTGCATTTTCCCATTAACAATCGAAACAGTGTGATTTAATCTCATGTGAGGTTTGATGAGGCATTTTACAAAATCAGAAGTAAGTTTTGCTTTCAACTTTTTCATATCAGAAGTAAAGGTTACTTTGCTGCAGCTAGCAGAACCATTGCATGAGGCTTTTATGATTAAAACCTCCAGAATAATTTTTATTTTTGTTTTCCTCATCTCGAATCAGTGTGAAGAGATTAAAATGAACTTCCCAATACAAGAACCGCAGTCGTGTTATTAACAAGTATTTCTAGATTCAAGGGTATAGCCCCGAAGATAAAAATTATGTAAAAGAAGTCCCTCCACTGATGGTTCCACAATTAACCAGAGACTTCTTTCCCTACAACATACTCACACCAAGTAATATGCACAGTTATTGCTCATCAGACCACTTCTTTCCCTACAACATACTCACAGCAAGTAATATGAACAGTTATTGCTCGGCATATTGTTGTTAATCATCCAACGGGTACCAATAATATGATCTTTCTGACCAAAATTTGCCCATTATCGAATCATTTCCTTAGAATACTCCTTATAATTATATATGATGCCACTCTGCATCTATAGCCCATGGTTCTGCTCCTCTATTGTTTGAGCTTATTTCACAAGTATTATTTGCCTTCGTTCTCAGTTCTAATCCTTGTTCGCATAGTCAACCAGGCATGCTACTAGCTGGGATTCTTTAACAGTATCATGGGCTGGTCAGAAAACCTATATGCTTTGAATACTACCACCGCGATATTGCACACTTTCCACACATTATGTCAGTTCATGCTTAAACAAAGGAGGCAACATTTAAATACAATCATTCAAGTGTTGTATTATCTTAAAACGTCAATTAAGTCAAATTTATATTTCTACCGTCTGCATGGTTCACTTGGTTCACAGTTAATTGGGACTCGAAATGGATGAGTTTCCCGAAAATAAGCATATATTTGTTGCCATCACGCTTCTCCCTTCGCATTTGATAATCCTATTTCCTTGACAAGAAAATGGAACATTGAAACCGGCGGCAAGAAAATGGATGCGGGAATTGAGGAAGATCGTAAACTATACCTGGGGAGTGGCCAGGGGTTAGTGAGGGCCGGCGGAGATGAGCATACGGCGATGGCCGTCGATGATGAAAGCTCGGTGGTCGTAGCTCACGTTGAAGGGTTCGAAGAAGTCCGCAGAGAGGGCATGGAGAATGGCCGTCACAAAGAAGAAGACGGTGAGGTTGAATCGGAATCGGAGCGCCACCATATTCTGACCTCCCTTACGACGAACGAGGTTGCACTGTCCATGTTTTGGTGGAAGAATTAATGCTCAAGTGAGTATCATCATCCTATGCCTGCTCAATTGAGTCTCATCATCATCGTTATCATCATCATTATCATCTTAGAGAGCAAAAGTAGTAGAAAGAACATGGACAGTGCCTGCATAAAAATTATCGACAATAATGCGTATGATCGAACACCGGATCGATTTCCTCATGGCTTAATCATTTAATAGGCAGAGAACAGGAGATACGAATATCTTGGTTACCATAGGCATTGCCAAGATAAATATTGAAGGGTTCCATTTTTTCCTTCACATTAGCAAAAAATGATAGTGTATAAATCAACAAATTCAAGGCCCGTTGGCTTTGAAAACTTATTCAAGTGCCATTTTATCTAAAAGATTAAACAAAGTAGGGAAGAGTAACTATCTATAATGTCTTCGAGTATGATTGAATGCTGAAATCTTGCACTTGCCTTCCATGACCAGAGGTCCAGAGTGGCCTTAGGATTGGCCTTCAGAAGTTGACATTTGCCTCAATAACTGTTCCAACGAATGAGATCCGTTGAAAACATTTAACTATACATCTTCACATCTGATTGTGAATCAGAAAACATCCAACTTCTCTACCGACAACTTCCAAAATACCCACAAAGGTTCGCTAAATTTGGAGCAGCAATCGTTTTTAACTCACACATGTCAATACATGTTTCCTTCTAACGAGCAAATCCTCCAAATCCAAACTCCTCACATAAAAATTATTTTTATTGTGGACGATTGAGTTGGAACATGAGAATGTCATACCATCATGCTACAATTTGCGCACAGCTGCATACCTTGAACAGGTTCGTGGCATCAGACAGCAGCCAGCTCACTTACAGGTTGTAAGCTTAGAGGTAGCAAACCACAGCAGAAAAAACAGGCACTAGCCATTCTCATTCACCAAGCTCAGCCCCGGCAACTTCTGTAATCTTCCCGTTTTCATTGTTGTCCGAAGCCTGACAACTTCATCCCACCTACCAACCTCTGCATACAAATTAGACAACACGACGTAAACACCGTGATTCTGAGGCTCCAGCTTCAGAATCTCTCCCACCACTCTTTCAGCAATCTCAATATTTCCATGACTTCGACATGCCCCAAGGAGAGCACCAAGAATCACAACATCAGCCTTCCACTTCATATTTTTCACCAACTCCTCGGCCTCCTCCACCATGCCAACCCGCCCAAGAAGATCGACCATGCAGCCGTAGTGTTCGATCTTAGGCTCCAGTCCATAACTCCGGCTCATGGAGCTAAAAATCGCACGACCAAGCACAACCATTCCGGCATGGCAGCAAGCAGATAAAACACCAACAAAGGTCGTATCATTGGGAACCAAACCCTCCTTCACCATCACACCGAACAGTTTAATGGCTTCGTCAGCATGCCCATGCGCGGCCAACCCACAAATCATCGCATTGTAAGTCGCAAAATTTCTGTCAGGCATTTGCCAAAAGAGCTCCCTAGCTCTCGAAATCGCCCCATTCTTCGCATACATGTCAACCAAAGCAGTACCAAGAATAACAGACAGTCCAATGCCCTTCCGAACAATATACTCATGAACTTGCTCCCCTCTATCCAATCCCCCTGCCCTCGCGCAGGCAGACAACACGGACGACAGAGTAGCGCAATCCGGCTCCACGCCCTCCGCAATCATTTCATCGAACACCTTCAACGCATCCCTAGGACGCAAATTCTGCACGTAACCATTTAACACGGTGGTCCAATTCAACACGCTCCTCACCGGCACTTCATCAAACACCCGCCGGGCATCCGACAAACGACCGCAACGAACACGGCACCGTATCAGACCATTCGCCACATAGGCGTCCGAATCAAGCCCATATCTAAAAACATGTACATGAATTTGATCGCAGAGTAGCGCCATCGCAAAATTAGCACAGCAAGCCTTCAACACAAAGGGGAAGGTATGCTTTCCGGGCACAACGCCCAGCCTTCGCATTCTGATATAGTGGAGAACCCCGTCGACGGGGTTAGGCCCGTCGGCGAGAGCTCGGATGATGGTGTTCCACATGAAGCAGTTGGGTTCGGGGATATGACGGAAGAGCTTGAGCGCGTAGTCGAGGTCGCCGGAGGGGGACACGGCGGCGAAGGAGACGAGCCTGCTCGCGGCGAAGTTGTCGCGGATGCGGGCGGACACGACCATCTGGGCGTGGACCTGGTGGAGCTGCTTGAGGGAGGAGCAGTGGTCCGCCACGAGCGAGAGGGGTTGGGGCTTTGGTGGGGGGATTGAAGAGGTGGTGGTGGTGGAGAAGAAGGAGAGGTCTGGGCGGAGAGACGTGGGTGGCGGCTTGGAGCTTCGCATGGGCACGACATGGCACGACGGCGTCCGGGAGAGCGCCGGCAGGTGGTGTCTCCTCCCATTTAGTGGCTTCTAAAATAATTTTTATTTTTTTTCATATCAACATTTAAATTAAAATTAATTAATAATTTACAAGTGTGAACACAATTTGATTGTAACTGCTAAAATTAATAATTTAAAAGTGTGAATATAATTAATTTGACGTAAAACTCTCCTTCGGCTTATTTAATAAATTTAAAATTTCAGCTCAATTAATTTTAGTAATATGTATATATATAATTAAATATTGGATTCATAGCTAATTTATATGTTAATTAGGGGTGTAAATGAGCCGAGCCGAGCCGAGTAGTGGTGTGCCTTAGTTTGGCTCGATATAAAACGAATCGAGCCGAGTTTTAATGTAAACGAACCGAACTTTAATATAAATAAGCCGAGCCGAGCTTATTCAAAATTTATAATATTTGGGCTTAATTCGAGCTGAGCTCGAGTCTAGCGAATATTTCTGTGCTCACTTATATAAGATTAAAATTTTTTTTAAACACTATATAAGTTTAATGTGACCTCAATAATATTTACAAGTCGAGCCGACCTAAATATTTTTTCGAGTTTAAATATATCAAATTTGAGTTTCAAGCCGAGCTAAGCCGAACACTCCTTTGCTTAAACTCTATTCGTTGTTCAACGAACTTATATATTTCGATCCGAGTATTTTTTCGAACACAAAATTAACGAGTACGAACACGAGCAAAAGCAAAACCAAGCCAAATATAAAAAACTCACAAACAGGCTTAACTCGTTTACACCCTTGATCTTAATACAATATCAACTTTTCAAAACCACCACTTTTGTTCAGAGTTCAGAATTTAATTATCAAAGGAATCAGGGTTAGGCTTGATTTCAAGCCAAATATAAACACTTCAAATAAGTTTTCAAAGAAAAAAAATATAATCTCATATCAAACCTAAGTAATTTTCAATTCCACTTAGAGACCCAATTCCTCTTTTATTTTAATGTATCTGTCACATTAGCACTTGCACACATGCTATACTGTGACTCAAAATCCAGCTTCTGTGTGCAATGAAAGGAAAGAGAAAATGCAATGAGAGACCCGATTGAACTCATTTGCCAAGTTGTTGGGAGTTTTATTAAATAATTACAATGAAAGGAAAAGAAAATGCTGAGAGATTAAATGGTTACACCATCCACGCTAAAATGTTTACAAATGCCCAAAAAATCCGCTCACAAATGGTCTGAATTGAGCAAACGTTTATTACATTGTGGAGCACTTCCTTCCATTTGATCAAGATATCCTTCTCTTCGCTGCGGCAACGGAGCAGACGACGAGAGCTCAAACACTACTATTTGCAGGCAGTGGAACAACTCCATCAAAGAAATCTCCAAAATAACCAGGAGGCTCATGGACTAGCTTTGATATAATGTCTCTCAGAGTGACCACTCCTTCCAAATTTTCTTCAACATCCACCACATATATTCTATGTATTTTTGCGGCATCAAGCTTCAGAATTACATCTTTAATAGTGTCACTCTTTTGACAAGTGATTGTCCCAACCAACATGGGCGAAGCCTCCTCATTCTCCAACAAGTAGCCTCTTGCAGCAGTCAGGAAATCCTTTGCTGTAAGGGATCTGTGAACAAGATCGCCATGCGCAATCGCTTTCGAGGCTTAAATGGAGCAAATATATAATAGCTAGAAGCACTTCTCTTATAGAGAAACTTACTAAAAAGAATAAAAAACAAAAAAATTGGATCTAGCTCTAATGATCTGCATACTACACTGCTCATTGAAAAGCAGTTTTTGTTGACAAGGATTATTGAAATTACTAACCTGTAGTCCTTATAAATTTCAGGCATGGTCAAAAGGAACCGAAGATCCCTGATGCTGATATTACCAACAGCTTTCTTGCCATTGCTGTCAACAACGGGAAGCCCACCAATCCCTTTTTTCCTCATTAATCGAAATGCCTGTAGCACAGGCTCCTCCTCATTTACCTGCAATATAAACAGCGGGGAATTTTCAAAATAGATTAATACGCGAATTGATCATCACTGCCATTATCTCAAAAGAAATTATTTGGTAGCAACACTACATGTTTGGCCAATGTCAAGAAAGAAAATCAAAATTTTAGCACCGAGGTAGGAAAACTGAGAAGTGTGTAAGCTATTGGAATCAGCACCAACAAGTATTGTAAAATTATCCAACACAAGAGCCAGAGGCTGGAATTCGGCAGAAATTTTTTTCATAAAGAATCCAGCAGAAACTTGAAATACCATAAATTTTTGAAGTGTTATAATTTGCTTAATGTTTTACACTAAACGTATTTATAGATTCAAAAAACCTTTGAATATCTAAAGTACCTACTAAAATTTAAATTACCAAGTTATAAGACTAAAAAAAAAAGAAAATACTAACTACTAAGAAGATCTTAAACAAGGTAAGGTGGTTATTCTGAGCAACTACTTAATACACACATAATGGACAACTTGTCTTTTATCTCTATATAGTAAGTTGGAAAAGAGAGCAGAAAAGGTATACTGTAGCTGATCACTCTTGGTTGTCATAATCTTTCTTCTGGCACACTACCTATGTCAGTTAATTAGTGAAAAAATCGAAAGGCAGGTTGACAAAAGGGAAGTATATATTATTATTACATGATATAGACAGAGATACCTTTAAGACTTGATTGGGCTTCATACTGGGAAGTCCTACTTCAGATAATTTCTTTTTGCCCCAAATTTCAAACCAGTGAAGGCCAACGCATTCAGCAAGCATGTGAACAACACCAGATTGAGTAATAACGTTAGATATCTTCTCTTCACCCACATCAACCACAGGAAGACTTTTCATTCTATACTTCGATAAAAGCAAAAGCATGGTAAGAAAGCTGTCGGTTTTCTGAAGTGCCAAGAAAGGTGCCCAACGAAATGATCCTGATATATCTAGTACCTGTGCTTTTTTCATTCAAAATGTAAATGATTTAAGACAAGTTGAAGCAAATTAGAACCCTTAAAGACAACTTGCAACAGCTGCTAGAGGAGACAAGCATACCTTTGTCTTTCTATACAGATCAGAAGCAGTAAGATTCTCAAAAAAACTGCCCCCTGCTGAAACAGATGCAATTTCAGACTGCAAAAGCCCACCATGAAGGCATCAGAAGTGCTAAAAACAAAAACAGTGACCAATGCATTTTGTATATAAAATGCATAAAAATGGAGCTCACAAGTCCATAAAGGGTTTATCAATAAGGGAATCTTTAGATCCTCCTTTAACTTCACTGCAGTCTTCCTAAAAGAGAAGCTAGCCTAATCCAAAAGAAATCAACTCCCTTGTGTTAATTATTGTGAATTTTTTATTTTTTATTTTTTAATTTCGCTTCAAAGGCATAAAACCTTTTAATATGTATCTAGTCAATTCAATAAACTTGATCTAATTGGCTCCGGTAAAATGTCAATTCATTTTTCAAGAACAACCAGCCTTCATCGTCAATTGTGGTTATTTTATTGAAAATTATTTCAATCTATTAATGCATAAACAGATATTGTTATTGCTAAAGCAATATTTGGGGAGGCCCCCATAAGATGTATCACCAAATTTAGATAAACTTAAAATCTGTCTATTATATTATATATCTACTAGGGTATCTCTTGTGAAGAATTGGGGTCTACTGATATTATATTTCTACAAATAGACCCGCTCCCCACCAATTTACATGAATATGGAAAAGGCAAATTTAGGGTTTCTCTTGAAGCTTCTATGGTGTTCATGGGTGAAGACAGGTAGTGGCTTTAAGGCTTTTTCTAGTGATACGGCCTTGACTTTGAGTTAAAGTGGTGACATTGTTATATGTATCTGTTCTGCTGCAAGGTAAGTGAGAGGACTTTGTTATTTGTAACTGTTCTGCTGCAAGGTAAGTTGTAATCCAAAACACTTGTGTTTTAAGAATTCAGATTTTACTCTTGTTAACACATGTGATGTGAGAATATATTACATATTGCAATGTAAAAAAAAAAAAAATATCAAACATTCAAAACCTCAAAAAATAGCACCAGTCATAGAACACTAATCAATACCAACATGAACTTAATAAATACATAAGAAATCAACTCTCTATATGGGCACAATAATAGACAGGGATCCAATATCTGTGACTACCTTCTGGATGACTTGAGATATCTACAACATATACTTTTTCACATGTAGTAGCCTACTATGGGATCTGCCCACAGTGAGGTTCAACACCTATACCAGCCTACATACACAGGAGGATGTACTATTATCCCATGACCCCAAATCATGCCCCACTATTTGTAAAGGACTCTAAATAAAGAGAAATTTTAGCCACGTCCCTTACCCGCGCCCTTAATCATGCCTGTCAAAATGCACCATGTAATGGACATTTACAAAACTTAGTAAAAAAGCCTTCCTTTCATTTTAATTTTTTATAAGTGGATGATTTTAGTTATAATAAGTGGGTGGGCAATTTTTATCCACTGAAAATCATCATTTTACTATAACCAAAATCATCTGCTCATAAAATATAGACTATTTTTCCTCCAGTGGGTGATTTTAGCAAAGCAGGTGAATTTAAATGCATTTAAAATTACTCATTTACTACAGCCAAAATCACTCATCATAAAAAAAATAAAATAAAATCTGACAACATTCTCTGAAATATATATGAGAGCATGAGGTGCATTTGGAACCTCATGTAAGCTAACCACAGCTCAGGAAATACAAGAGCCCCTTTGCAATAGGTTCCCCATATACTTATGAATATAACTTGTGCCTTATAATTGCCACATATTTGGTTTAGAAGAATTTCTTTCAAAATTTTGATAACAATTCAATCATAAAGATAGAGCAGTTCGACATTTAATTAAGTTGGAACTTCATAACGCCCCTATTTAAAGGGTTCTATATCCATCTAAGTCAGCTCATATAGTGGAAGCTTCTTGATCCAAGGGTGGTTCCTTCGAAAGCTTACTGAAAATGAATGTCACTTACAATCTTCTCACATGCAGTGATAAACATAAAAAAAGCATTATTGAAGAAGAATCCAATATGTTTGCAATCCAGTACTAATTTCTTTAATTCAGCTATAAGTAAAAGATACTTAATGGTGATTTGAAAGTAATAGCATATCATGAATGATTATTTAAGTACTAGCATGTCATGAAATATAGAGTATTTGGACCGAGGGAATGAGTTAAGTTGATACTTAAAAAATATTAAACCATAGGTAGCCCACTATGCAAGTGGGCACCAGTTAGCACTGACACTGTTAGGCAGCACATTGGCACCCAAGTAGTGAGTGAGCTGGTCATTTCTGCGACTTATGCTCTCCTGATCAGGACATGCATCTATTAAAGATTAGTACTGCAGAAAATTTTGTCATCAAAGTTCTCGAAACATTGGAATACCAAGTGAGATTATTATATTTCACCAACTACACGAAGATGACACCATCACTATTAAATAGGATGAGTGAACAAAGAGGGCCACACATTTTGTCCTTCTTCAAAAAATTTTCATTGTTACTTCTTTTACCTCACTTTAGTTGATTGTTCACTTATTTTACACCTTATAATATAATGTACAAACATTAACATGGAAAGATATTTGATAAAAAAAAAACATGTTTTAGGGACGTGCAAAGTGGACAGAAAAGATATACATTTTACGACTACATAATTGAACTCAATACATGATAAGTGTCAAAACATGTAACATTAAATGATGAAAAGTGAGTAGATAAAACACTCACCTCGAAAGTGGTTGCTAACAAGGTCACTCCTACATGTTCCACAAATTAAAATTGAAACTCATACATGAAACATCATTTGGTTCACAGAGCAAATACTACTCATTTTCATGAACATTTATAGAAAAAAATTCACAGGATAAAATGTTATTATAATTAGAAGAAGTCTTCTACTTCCAAAAAAGCAGTACTTAAGAAAGAAAACAGGCAGTTCTTGAGCTATCCGGTATGTAGTTCAGGAACGCTTAAAAATTGAACTTCCTAGCGAACCTAGGAAAGTGAATTAATGCATAAATTAAAGATACTGGGTGAGGGTGCCTACTTCCACGCATTAGGATCCATTTATCAAGTGACCACTAATCTTCAGTTTCTTTAGTAATGTTAGCAGGATAAAGCTAAACCCTTAAAGCCAAAAATCTGATGCAATAAAAACCTACGCGCATCATGAGTCGGAAAGAAAATTTGTTGTAAAATACAAGAACACGAACACTTATTATTTCATAAGCAGAATATTTAATATTAAATTCGAAACACAATTTGAATGTGTTTAGAACCCTACCAGAAATACAGACACAGTATTGTCCGGAAGAAGCAAGATCTACGCTCAATTAGAGAACTGCTAGTTAAGACCATATGAGATTATGGACATCTAGTAGTCAAAGCGTATAGGAATGGTCAGTAATACCTGATGCAGGAGCCAAACAGCAATTCCTGAAAATTCAATAATTCCAATATACCGGTCAATCCAGCTAGCGTCATCAGATGCCTCAACATTTCTAACAGGGGCACTTAGAACATTGTTCTCCGACAAGATTTGCACTGCCTCAGCTAAACTCGCATCCGAGTTTATTTCCACCACTGCATACAAGAGTCCAATAATTTCTGTAAGATTTTGATGCTGCAAGTAGATTAACAGCCGACTAATAACAACTTTCTAATGTCGATTATGAAACTATTTACAAAAACAAAACCCAGATAGCAAAAATTAGTCAACTCTCATTAATCCGTAAAATTCTTAACAGAAAAAAAAAGAAAAAAAGAAAAAAAGAAAAAAAAAAAGTCAGCCCACTAGCAAGAGCAGAGTAGTTGTAAGTATTGGGCACCTTGGGAAGAGGAAGCAGGAGGGAAAGAGGAGACGGGGAGGCTGTCAAAGCAGGAGTTGAGTTTCTCGGAAGGGGTCAACTGGGGCTCCTGAATATCCCACAAATCTTCAACTCTGAGACCCAGCTTCGCTTCTGGGGTTGATCGTCCACTCCCTGGACTGTCCATCGCCACTCCCACTAGGCCGATCTCAATTTAGTCCACTCTTTCACTACGAACTCACACTTCTTAACCTTCCACTCTCGATCAGATTTGGAACATGACATACACCATTTTTCCTCTGATCACCCGGCTGCTGGTTGCGTTCAATTATTGGGTAGTTGTGGATTGTCTCATGTGTCAAATCTGACATAACGAACTGAGTTCGTGTCTATCCTGATCGGTGACGGGCGTTGACTAGAGACAGGGGCCGCTGTCTGCCTTTGGTCCTTATCCAGTATTTTTATGCAACAGAAGTTGTCTTAAAAAAAGAAAAAAAAACTGATTCGATAAAAAAAGATTAATTCGATGACGCTGTCTTTTTTCTTTTTTAATTCGACTAGCATAATTACGTATCATGTATAAATAATTTTTAAGTCAATTTCTGATGACCCCGGACACCATTCAGCTCATGTATACATAATTACGTATCAGAAATATTCATATGTTTACTATCAATTACCTTTAACTTTTTAGTATCCACTTACTTCTTATAGTAATCATTTTGGTTTGTAAAGTAGTTTGAGCTTTACCATTCTCTCTAATGATAAGGACTTGTTGTAACAAGTGTTGCAAAACTCACTGTAATATTTGTGTGATTAGTTTAAATCTTTATAAATAAAAGTATTTAAAATTTTAATTTTAATAATTAAGTTAATCAATCATGCAAGTGCTATAACAATTTTACTATAGCACTTAAAATCCTTAACTATGATATGACTACTTCAGAAACAAAAATATTAGTACCTCCAATGAAGCAACAGTAAATTTTTATATAGGAAAAAAATTGTCCAGCAATTTCTGCTCTCTTTTTGACATCCTTGCAATCACCGGCAACTCGTTGCAGATGCCACACTCACAGAATATGTTTGTGGATTCAACTCGACGAAGCCCATGTCTAATTCTATGGTCAAGTGCCAATTGGGCCTCCCATAGTCGTCAGTATTAAAGGAAATCTATTTTATTCCAAGGTAGAACAGTTGAAACATTGCCATTGCAGAAGGATGGGAAAATTCAATAGAACATAGAATAGAATTATAGATCAAAGACTATTCCTCCCAATCTCAACCCATGTCCATTATTTTTTTTAAAAAGAACCCATGTTCTTGATTCTTGCAAATCCTTTCAGCACTTGAAAGTTACAACCCCCATCCACAGTCCGAAGCCGCATTCATAGATGGCAAATGGGCAGAGAGCCAATCCGACCCGCCGAAAGCCCAAATTAAAGAGACCGGGTCTGGCCCATCGGCCCGTCATAACACAGTCCGGGCTGGGCCAAGTCAGGCACTTAAGTCAATCTAAAGGGAAACTAGCTCCAAGAATACACGGCACTCTAAATTCGAGCTTATTATCATCAACTCTGTAAATTTAGAGCATTGTTTTGAGAATTAGATTGAGCCTCTATAATTCAGCCGATTCAATTAACTCCTATAGGAATCTGAATAAAAAATACATACATAGATTGAATCCCTAGAATCAGTCTTTAAATCGCTTGATTCAAATTAAGTTTGACTTACTCATAAACAATTCATTAATTATCATCCTTGCCAAATTTTGTATATTTTAATATTTAATTACAATACCATATATATAGATAAAGATATAATATATATAAATATACCAAAAAATTAAATTTACAATTTTCTTATTACCAACTTTTATACCCATCTATGATATTTAGTACTTTAAAGTTTCTGAAATTTACTTAAGAAAATTTTATTTTATAATAAAATATAATCTGACAAAAAGATTTACTTTGTATTTTAATTTTACTACCCTCGTTCAGGATATAATTTTCATATATATATATATATATATATATATATATATTAATTATTTTAATTCAAAATAAGCCGTAAATAAGTTATGAACCTATTTGAATGGGTTCAATTCAAAGCTTTTAAAAAATGCGATTCAATTATTGACTCCAATTTTTACAACAATGATTTATAGAGACAACTTTCTTTTTAATTTTTTTTATAAACAAGGCAAACTACTTTTTTTTAATGAATATTAAGGATTCATTCAATTGACATGAAAATAGTATAAAAGAAAAAAATCATATGAAATTGGAAATACAATGAGACGAAATGACATAAAAATTTTAAAAATTTTCTTATATATTTAAATGAAGGAAAATAAAATATTCTTTTTCGTCTAGATGTGCATGAGCTGCTCAAAATTTCCCCCAAAATTTTTTGTTTTTCATAAGAAATATTGCATTATAAAATCTTTACATAAACTTACTTTGAGTGAAATTAAAATTTTTAATTAAATTTTAATACATTTAAACACAAAAAAATTTGTAACTTTCAAATTTTATATTTTTTTGTATAATTTGAGGCTAATTACACAGACCATAAATGAACATTAATTAAGTTTGACTTATTCATAAACAATTCATTAATTATCATTCTTGCCAAATTTTGTATATTTTAATATTTAATTACAATACCATATATATAGATAAAGATATAATATATATAAATATAAAAAAAATTAAATTTACAATTTTCTTATTACCAACTTTTATACCCATCTATGATATTTAGGACTTTAAAGTTTCTAAAATTTACTTAAGAAAATTTTATTTTATAATAAAATATAATCTGACAAAAAGATTTACTTTGTATTTTAATTGTACTACCCTTGTTCAGGATATAATTGTTTGGGTGCGGGATCGTCCGCCCCCGGGGTGACTGTGGTTCTTGCGTGATTCGATCCGGGTTTGAAGGGTTCGGTGGGACCGAGGTGCGATAATATAAAATAATGCAAATGATAATGTCATAAGCACCAAAATGACACACAGGATATTTTTACGTGGTTTCTTAGGGTTCAATTTGAATCCCTAAGTCAGTCCACGGTGAGATTAGTACTCACAATCCACTATTTCTCCTTGGATTTTACAAATTATACAAAACAATGAATTTTTGCCACCTCAAAATAAAATTGCCTTTGAGATGTTTGACTCCAATGCCATGGTTCGTCCCTTTTTAGTCTTTAAATCCTCAAAACAACCCTACCACTGTGTCTGGAGCATCCAAAAACGGTGGGGTAATAAATTTTGCCTCGATCCGAGGTGTAGAAGGCCTTCAAATTATTTCCAAATCCTTAATAGACTGAACCGGACCGCTTCAGGTTGGTTCAAACCAAATAAACGCTGGACCGGGCCGGGTGGCGTGCGTAGGATCCTTTTTCTCTTTGCGTGTGCCTATCTTCGGGTGGTGTACGGTGCACCAACTTCAATCCGGGTAGCAGATGGGTATCGAACATGATTTTGGTCCGAGCCTGTTCGCGGGTCTGACCAATTAGTGGGCAGATGGTATGGTCACTGATATGACGGACAAGCAGACTCGGTCAAATAATTGGGCAC
>JAVDBV010001906.1:0-22239 GCA_032619315.1 Piper longum
GGGAGGATGGGTTGCAGCGGATTGGGTAAGGGCGACGGAGGAGGCGGCGGCGTTGAAGATTTAGGAGAAGAGATGCGTGGGAGGGAAATAAATGAGTCAGTGACATTTTTTATAATTAAAAGTTGACTTAATTTTAACTCAAGTAAAAAATAATAACTAATTTTAAATAATTTAAAAAATATAAAAAAATATTACAAAATATAATATACATCTGACATTAAAATAACATATTATATAATAACTAACCCCATCAATTTTAATGGATTCAATTAAATTAATTCTTATCCAATTTTTGATAAATCAATCTGATTCAATAATTCCCTTTTAATCTAATTTAACATCCAATTCTAATTTTTGCAAACACGGTAAATCGGGTGCCCGGCCCAACCCAATGGGTCCAACCATATCAGATTAAGGTTCAAATGTTTGGGTCTTTATTACAACCTGTTTCCTGATTCGGGTTTGAAGAGACCGCACCTTACAAGGGCCTGAACTCGAAAAATAACTAACTTTTATATTCAATTTTTATCCTTTTCTTATAATTTGGGGGTGTGTGCATGTGCATGTACGCGCATACACTATCAATTTGGCGTACATGTATATCAAGTTCAGATCTAAAAAAAAAAAAAATCTTATGTACATTGGATAATATTAGATTGAATTTGAGTCACTAATCATAATGTATGTAGTGCATGTACATGAAAAATACGAGTATTTTTGTGAGTAGAAACAATTAATGATTAATATTAATAAGCACTTATATTAACAGCAAGTAAGTTTAAGCCAATTACTAACACCTTGCTCTTCCTCGTCTTCGCCGTCGTATTCATCTACGAGTCACCGAATTGGTACCTCAGTGGTGGGAAGGCATTGGAAGCTCTCCGTCTCATGCACAACACTGCCAAGACCAATGGGAAGAAGTTCCTGGAGATGTCGGTCTTTGCCTTTAGACAATAAAATGCCAACGCCAGTGACAAGAATTATCGGTGGCATGGGGTGGGGGAGGGGGGCGCTGCCTGATGCAGTGTTCGGAGCTTGCAGTTTCACCGGACAGTTGCTGGCTTCCTACTCGCTAGAGACCATGAAATCGCGCCACAACAAGACCATCGCCCACATTAAGGAAGGTGAAGGTGGCAGGCGAACTGCACGGAAGGTGATGAGACGAGCAGTAGCCGGCTTGAGTCTAACATCAGCAAAGCTTCACCATCTCGAGCGATACTGTAACCTATTCAACAATTTCTCATAATAGGTCAGCTTTCAAGCGGGTTGGATTTCAAAGAATACCATCGTAAAAAGCTATGCAGCGACAACATGAAGAAGCTCTACAACAAGACAAAGATGCAACCAAAGAATTTTTGAAGTAAAAGATGAATTAATATTTTTTTTCATCAGATGAGCTCATAAAAATTACAGATTTTAGATTACAAAATCATTCCTTGAAACAGGGAGACATCTTTCCCATCGAACATTGACACTCATGGAAGTAAACGGGAACAACCTAATTAGATACATGGAATGATGAGATCAAAGAGAAGTTAAAAAGAATAATGATAGCACCTCTACCCAACCTAACTTAACCAATGTGGGAGACAAAAGAGGCCTACTCTTTCTAATGAATATACTTACAAAACCTGTACAGAAGAATCGAGAAAAATGGCAAGCGGTTTTGAAATGAGTACGAGCCCCCTAGAACCGAAGGGTTGCTGATACAAATCATTCCAAAGCACAGGCAAGATGGATGAATCCCTTGTCACTGATCCCATGCGGCCTGATACATGGATGTCCTGCTCCTCAACCAGTGCAACATCTCCTTGTCTAAGTTTGATTTAGAGATCACTGCATCCAGCATTGGACTGCCAAATATTTTTGAATCACTTTTGAACTGCCATATCTTGTTTTTCGGCCAGGAACGTTGTGGCTGTTTCTCCTGATAAGAAGATTAAGATAACAAAAAAAAGGCATTACTGTGACCACGAATCCTAAAGGGAAAAAAAAAGTAGAACAGCTTCTAACGAAACAAGTTAAAAACAGCTTCTAACCATCCTCGAGAGCATAAACTTGACGGTTCTATGCCCATAAACACGTTGTGGCGATGGCTTCTGAGACTTGAAGTAGAACGAAGCGATATCGGGTAATAACAAACAGCCTTGTCTCACTCTTGTCAACCGACAATCTGGGTCTGGATTGGTTTGATTATGCCAGTATATCAACTGGCCAAGACAATAGTTCTCACTATATGTTTTCAGATACTCCTGACCATCTGAGCTCATTTTATCAGCATATTTGGGTCCCAAATCTAATGGACTGATGTAAACAGGCTCTGATGTAACTTGCCCTTGTCCCTGCACAAATAACCATTCGACATTATGGAAATGCAATGAGTTATATAAACATCACTTAAGTCGGCGATTCAGACGGTAAGAACTCACCCTGACTCTGAAAAAACATTTTGTATATGCATACACATGGATTAAATCTGCGGCAGCATCGTTACGACATTTAGGTGAACATGGAAGATTTCGAACCTCATCCCTTAACCTGCCCGAAAGGTAAAATAGAAAGCATCTGTTAAGAGAAACAGTCATCCAAAAACACAAAGCAAAAATGGAAATAGTTAAAGTGCTAACCACAGCAACGATTTCTGAAGTTCTTTCTGAACATCAGAAGAACCAGAAGGGTCATGAGCATCAATTTTTGACTTAAGTTCATTCATTATTTCTTCCTCCATATGAGGAGCCATGCATTGCAGCAATTCGTCTACCAATGAACCTGACCCTTTCCAGAGAGCAGATACTAAAGATTCGGCAGAAAGCTTTTCCAGAGGTGGAGGTGCTTTTCTTGCATCTCCATAGACAGATCTCAAAACATATCTGACCTGCACCATGTCAGCCAGTGGCAACTAGTTATATGACCAAGATATAGCGCAATGCTTAGAAAAATCACTGCAAAATGCAAAATCTGAGCTTCATACCTTATCAAGGGTAATAGCCAAATTTTGAAGCCTCTGATTATACACACCCTCGGCCTGTTTACCAAGCAAATAAACATTAAGCAGAGGTGGCAATAAAGAAGGGTGAGAGAGAATCTCCAGAATTGAAGCCTAACACTCACAATCTGTTAAGCATCAAAGGGATAAATGGAAGGAAGACTGGATGGAGAGAGCATATCTGTTACCTGAATCTCAGCTTCATTCTTTTCAACCTCAACGGATACATCCAAGTATAATTTCCTTTTCTCTTCCAAATTGTACGCCAGAATCTCGTCAGGCAGTTTTGTTCTTTCAAAATTAATGAACCGCACCTTTGTGAAAAACGAAAACCATATTGTCAGTCAAGAAATGACTGCCACATATTAATGAAGAAAAAAAGAAGGAAAAATACGTACCATGCGTGCTGAATAAGCAATTACCCAATCTGGTAATCCAGAAAGCAAGCAACTGCCTAAACTGGCCCGCGCTAAATCCAAGTAATCATCTTCTGTTACATAATTTAATTCACATGCCTCCAACATCAGTTGGTGGCGGTCAAGAATTCCATGACATTCTTTCATCACCTGAAGCAACAGAATAATATTTCAGCAAATAGTATTTTCAACTTAGACGTGACCTTTCTGGGCATTAACGTGCCCCCAAGCCAAGCCATTTTTCATCTTAGAAGGAATAGTTCATGACTTATCATTTGATACCTTCTGGAAAGCCCCATCTCCTGTCAGGTTCAGATAGCTACCCCTGCAGACTTGACTTCCACAAAGACAAACAGAAGCTTCATATTCTTCCTTGCTCTGCAGCAACAATAACAGTAACCCAAAAGAAATATTATACCAGAGACTCAACATAACAACAGTGAAAAGATAATATTAATCGTAATAGAAAAGAGAACCTCGGTCACTGAATTATAATCAAAAGTTATTTCTTCACCGAAAGCAATAGGACGTATAGCATAGATTCCAATCTGGTACTGACCATTTACTGCAGTGACTCTGTAGACAGGTGATCAATTAGCAACAAAACACAAAAAGGTAACAATACCAAACAAAGTAAAATTCCATAGCCTACTTTGCTTCACAGTTAGGTCTACACGAATGACATATTCTGCTTGCATAATTTGCCTTGTGCATTGCATCAACAACAACTAAATCATACCCATCTTTATCACCCTGGTGAGAACAACGAACATTTCAAATAAGTTATCCTGAAAAGAATTGAAATGTTCATCACCAAAATACTGTAAGGGAAGTAAGGCTAAGATAAATTACCTTTGGCCTTTCCAAGTATATATTGTAAAACTCAGGGGCTGGATCTTCTTTGTTCTTTTGCAGAGAGCGGATTCCATCTTGCTTTTCAAACCACCTCCAAGCGGGGTAGACCTGATAAAATAAGTGCCACATAATCGTTATCACTTAGCTACAAACTGCAGGATACATGTATAAGATGAGATAACACACAGGAGATATATTTCCATACTTCACCCAAAAATTCCACAACAAAATCATCTTCCTTGAAGCCGCCTTCTTTATCACAAACAACTCCAAGGCCCTATATTAGAATAACACATACACATAAAGGACCGTTAACACAAAAGCCAACCCCAAAATCAAAACTAAGAAAACAGAAATAAGTTGACTTCATTAGTGAATAATGCTTACTTTTCTATAAGCCACATAGTGGTCTTCTGGCCGACTCCGTATTGCTTTTAAAATGATCTGGCACAGTTTCGTGATACGCTTATTACCATCATCCTCCGCTGTTCTCTGAATTTCTTCAAGAACAGGCCGTAATGGGTAAGTCATAGGTGTGCTTCCTGTGTCAGTAAAGTGCCTTACTTGCTTATTCAATACACGTAAAACCAGCTCTTCAATGAACATATGCTTCTCTGAAAATGTCCAATCGGGCATTTCTTCTGGTACGGAATCAAGAAGAAGGTTATGTGTGTAAGGATCGATTCCATAAACTTCCTGCTCTAAAACTTCATCTCCAAGCTTCTTTCGAGGTTTATATTCTTTCACTTCAACAAAGTCGGGATCAGGCTCATCACTGTCTTTTTGGGCCTTTAACCTATCAGCATAATCATCAGGTAAAGAAACCTTCATTTTCCGTTGCACCTCTTCCGCATCTGCAGTAATGACATATTTATCAATAACCTCATATTTGCGAGTAACTGGAGGGACAAGACTAGCTTTGGTCATTCGTGCTCCCCATTCGCGTTCATCTGCCATGGAATCCATTGGTCCATCTACCACAAAAGAAAATCCTTCACCAGCGTCTTCATTTACACCTACAGAATGGAAGTCTATTTCACTCTCAGTATCTGAATTGGTACCATCTCCATCAGCCCCATTACTATCTTCCTCGGAGGGGTCCAGATCATCAGAAGTTTCACTCTCAGAATCCAAAGTTCTCCTGTTCAACTTATTTAGACGCCGTTTAATTTCACGGTCTGAAGCACGCTCTCCATTTTCTGTGCTCCAATCACCATAAATCGAACCATTACTTCTCAACCCTTTCTTTTCACTAGTTGCCTTCCCAAGTTTCTTCTTATACGTGGAGGCTGTTGAACCAGAGACCCCCTCCACTTCATCCCTTGGACGAGAAGAAGATATCCTTGGAGGATTATCCAGACTCCGGATCAGTTTAATGAAAAGCATGATCATTCGATTCATTTCCCCCTTGTCACCATGATTTTTTGTCCTAAATGATATAAAAAAATAACATCAGAGCTAAAATCAACAAAATCAAACACAAAATTGGAGATCATATTAGTGTTGAACTCACAGAAACAGATCATTATGAACACGCATAATGAAATTAAAGTAACAAAGAAATACATTGTCAAATGTGCTTCAACAGTTTGACCAATCTTAAAATGAGTTTTGATGTGTAACGTAATTATAGTTTCCTTTATATTTTATATCCTCATGTTAAAACAATCACTCCCATCTTTCTAAGCATTTGCCCACCCCATCATGTATTAAATATTAAAAAAGTTTTTTTGTTCAGTTAACTCTAGGGCTCTCTTTTATTTGTCCATGAAAAGAAAATTTGTTTGAAAGAACAAGCAGACTTGGCATTGCTAAATTTGGCCTAAAACATAAATAGTGGAAACTTACCTGAATGCAGCACGACACATTTTGCTTATATCCTCTTTGATAGAACTCAATCCATGACCAGTATAACAGCCGTTCTTCATCTTATCTTCAATTTCAGCCACCTGAATGGCGAAAACTCCAATATGTGAATAATAAAGAAGAAAAATCCAACTGGTAGAGGGCAAATATCATCTAAAGTAAATACTGAAAAATAAACAGCAGTGCAAAGGTTTTCAACAAAGAATAACACCTTTGGAACAAAAAAATCACAAGTATTCTTCTTCATGATGTCTTTCAAATATGAAGCCAGATATTCCTCCATTTTCTTGTATCTGTTCTCAGATTTCTGGTTAAGCCACCTTCTCAAATGAGCATCTCTCGATAGAACTGCCGAAGCCTTTCTGGCACCAAACAACTTTCTACGGTTGTAAGGAGTCTGCTGAATTGAGTTGACCGCCATAATTTTTCTATCAGACAGGGGATTAATTTTATTTGCTGGATCATAGACATGACTGCCATATTCCCAGTTCGCCCTCGAGATTATGTAGCTTCTCTCAGTCACCTGTTTAAGACTCCTTATTTTAGAGTATGAATCTTCTGGATTTGTATCCACAGGACGCCTGCCTCCAATCCAGTTCACTTCCTTGTGGGAAGCACTCAATTCTCCCAAATGGCCACTTTCTCGTATGTCAATAGATTCTATAGAGGGGAATGATTTGAGAATATCCTCCACTGCAGTAACATTTATATTGGAGCATCCCCGTAAAGAGATTGATTTGACCTTTGATTTATCGTAACCACGCTGCAAGGGGAATTGAAGGGGGGGAAAATAAAGTCAAAAAGCATACTTGTGAGATATTACTAGAAATAAAAAAAAATGGAAAGAAAACTCCTCCAAGGAAATACAGAGGGTCTTAAATGCCATTGGAAACTTAATGTAATAAGCACAAGTTTGTTTATTCGTAATTGCTATTCACTACTTTTGTGCACTACAATGTGAGATTGATCTCCAGACAAATGCTAGATAGCCATTTCCTCCATGAAGTCACAGGTCATTAATTTAAGTAAAACTAGAAAAGATTCCAGAAAACTAATGCCTGATCAATAATTATGACATTGAACATAGACTTGATAACAAAGTTCAACATTCAAAAGTGAACTCAGGTTTAAGAATCAACTACTTACAAGAATACAACCACATCATCCAAAGGAAAAAAGAAACCAAACCTCAAATTGTGACGGGAAGAGGAAATAAATACTTATTAAACGAATAATTTTTTTATAAACTGCTGGAGATGAGCCTTAGCAAAAAAAATCTTTTCAAATATCAAAAAAAAAAAAAACGCAAAGAAGAAGCTTTTGGTTAAAGCTTTCAGCACATGCGTTAAATCAATATAGACAAAATATGACATAGCTAGAGAGTAGGAGAGAGAAAAAAAGAATCAGCCCACCAATATAGTGTTGAAGATAGCATCAGTACAGGCCGGACCAACAAATGAAAAATCAACATGCTTAGACACACTCCTGTAGGCCTTTACAGCACTGTTCCAAAATCTACAGGTACCAGCAGAAAAGGCAAGTGACTTGAAATCAGTTCTCAGAAAATGAAAAACCCTCGCTAATATATGACAATTCAGTAAGCCCCAGCCATCCGAGCCGTTGTCACTATCTTGATTGTGAGGAATTTCTGGGAGTAAATCCTCAAACGTATGATCTTTATGACTCAGAGATGGGTCTTCCTCAAGATCATCAGTTTCTTCAAAACCATCTGACATGAAGCGAGCCCGTTTACCAAAGCGAGCATAGCCCTCATCTGCATCCAGAATAAAAAAATAAATGGGAGCAAAAGATAAGAATACCTACCCTTGAGCGTGCTAGTGCAAAAAAGTCCACATCTTAAATTTCATTTTAAGGCAAATTAATTCAGACATAGAATGCACCTTTTGGAAGAGAGTTGTTAAAAGCAAACTGTCTGTCAATCTCCTTCTTTGGTTGCTTAGCTGCAATCCATGGATCTAAAACCTCATTTATGGCTGCAGCAAACTCTCTACTTCTGAAAGATTTCATCACTAGCTCGTGAAGTTTACCCCTCATGTAACCAACAAATTGAGGATGCATGTTGTTGAATGAACTTGTTGATGACGTCCCAACAGAGCACAACTTTCCTTCTCGAGATTTGGCACTCCTAGAAGTTGCAACCACATTAGAAATTGGAACCCACACGTTATCAACTTTCCTGAATACGCTACTACTCATTTCAATGGTGCCCTTTGCTGCTAAAACCTGAAGCTCTGGGAATGATTTTGGTCCATGCTCATGACCAGCACCATCTAGGTAGAACCACTCACCCAAGCCTAACTCCAATTCATTCATCTTACGAACTTTGTCTTTAGGGATATTAATAAAGGTTCTGTTCTTATTACCATGTGGAGTAATTTCTTCCTCCAGAGTTCTCTTTGATCGAGGAACACCTTCAGTAGATGATCCTTTACCATCAGCATTTGAAGATGATTTCCCCGACTTTAAAGAAGCCTGACGGTCATTACTCCTGGATTTATGCCGTGAATCACCTACTAAAGAGCCACGGCCCCTCACCACACATGCATTTATTCTCACGACTGGTTGCATGGTTCCTTTCACTTTGTTAGCTAATGGCTTCATCTGACAAGATTTGAATGCTACATTGCTATCATTATTCTCCTCAGACCAAGAAAAAGCCCAAAGGGGAAGATCAAGCTTTCTATCACGAAGAGAAACATACAAATCTTCTTTTCTATGCTGACGAGGATCCTCAAGACCAATTTTTGATGTTTGACAAAGTGGATAGCCTTCATTAAGAACAACTTTTTTCCTGAAAGCTTTGTCTAGTGCCACCTCGTCATTTCTTTTCCAATCACCACCCTTGCAAGTCCAGTGACCAGTAAACCACTCACAGAAACCAGTGTTAGGAAAAGAGTAATCCTTGTCTGAATTTACACAAAACCGGGTTTCAGAATTTTCTTTTGGCACAACGTGAGCACCTCCACCATAATCTTGCTCTCTTTGCCGTAAAAGTGACTCTCGAAAGCATGACCGTGATGTCATGAAATCTGTCAAGAATCACAACTAATATGGTCAATCAATAATAAGTGCATCTAAAACATATTTACTTGACATATGCAAGTCAATAATCAATATATTTTAAGCATCATATATGCATCTGATAAATAGTTGCAGAGATAAGCAAATGTATTTCTTCTCACAAAAAAAAGAAGTCTATAACAAAAATATTATACCTGTCTGCTATAAAATCAACTCACTTCAAAAAGGAAATTTTCACCAACATTGTTCACTTGCATGGATTTGATGAAAAAGAAACATATATCGAGATTAGGACTGCCATTTCTCAAATTTGGTCCAGACATCAAAATTTGCAAGCAAAAGTAAATTTAGGTAAATCTTCCTCGGTAAATACTTTCAGCTGTATCGCGTTGAAGTAATTTTTGGAACCTTTTTCACATAAAAGTAACAGCTATGTAAGAAATAAGTTAGGAAATGTAGTCACATCCAAACTCAATTTTTTTCCCCCAATTTCATGGCTAGTCTTAGCAATACTTAAGTCCTCATAAGAAACAGAAACATGATTCAAATGAAGTAACATCTCAGAATGAGTAAAATCAAACAAACCAAGTCTAATGGGAAAAAGTCTAGATAAACTAATGCTCTAGAAAATCTGCCGAATATAAAGTACAAAGTACCTTCAGAAACACCACACTTTTCCCATTCCACGTGCTCAAAAGTAAGGTTCAAAGCCTCTGCAAAATAGCCAAAAATTCAAAAATACTAAAAAGAGAGTCATATAAACAGTGAGACAAGCACTCCGTTAAAAGATGTATTTAGTAAATTCACAAGTATAACCACCTCCAAGAGTCACAAGCTCCTGTCCAGGAACAAGTATACGCCCTTCCATTAGAGCCTCAATCCTTTCATCAAAGTGAAGATCCTCCACATACTCTTGTTCAGTTGAATTATAGTCATACTGGCTAAGATAATTTTGGAAATTTCCCGAGTCGAGTAAAAGGTTTCCAGGAGCTTCAGGAGGAGTTACAAGTTGTGTCACGGAGTCAGAAACAACAGTAGAGTAGTTAACAGATATTATAGGCGATGCAGCATTCTCCACGGTCACCCATCTATCGCTGTCAGAGTGCTTCACTAAGTGATCCGATTGAATAATTCCTTCTTCCACCAGCTGCTTCAGATCACCCAATTTGGAAGGTCCCTGTTCCAAGCCATTGTAATCAAGATAAAACCACTTGCCCATGTTTAAGTCGACAGTAACAGGGGTATGTGGAGGCGTGTTGCATATGTCCATATCCTCTTCCATAGAAGGTAGCTCCTCGTGATCCTCAGCCTCCTTGGCTGGAGGATCATCAGCACAAACAGAAACATCATTTTGAGCATCCTTATCCCTGAGCAGTTGATTTTCAATGCACTTCTCAGAAGAGTCATAATTCCTACGAGTGTGTCTAGAAGTGGAGCTTTTATGTGAGTCTCTCCCACTGCCATTGCCATCCCTCCACCCTGTCTTTTCGTCAGAGCGATTGTGCTGCTTTTCTAGCCCTTCACTGCTTCCCTTAGACTTCCCATTACTCCTCAAACGTCCCGAATCACGCCCTGAATCAGCTGGAGACCGCTTGGGAGTACGCTCCCTGTAGTCGCGATTTCTATCAAGAGGTGATCGCTCTAAGTGAACAGGACTTCTGCCATGACGGTGGTGACGCCCAGGCCGATCAAGTGGGGACCGCAAGGAATGTCCTGGGCTGTCACGATCATGGCGGCTTCGGCTGCTGCGATCTCTATGCTCAGCTCTTCTAGCTCGATCATGGGGAGACCGCTCTCGCTCAGAATAAGCTGGGCTCTTCCCACGTTTATCGTGGGTTCCCTTTGAAGACGACGAATCGTGGTGCCTGGGAGACTCGTACCTGCTAGATGAGGAAGCTTTGGTCGATGAAGAAGAATTCTTATACGGCCTCTCCACTGATAAACGCGAATGCGGCTTCTCTGAATGGCTAGAAGAATGGCCATCAACTGACAGCCTCCGACATTTCGAAGCAGATGGATGGTTGTATTCACCATGGTACTTGCGATTGGACTCGATCTTGGCCGGCGCCAACTTCTCATCTCCCTTTGAGCCGCTGCTCTTGGAGAGCTCCTTTTCGATTGAGGGATCCCACCTAGAAGAGGACCTCTTCCTTCTGGTGGCAGACAATTCACGAGCTCCTCTCTTGGACGAAGAAGAAGACTGATTTCTGCGACTAGAAGCGCAATCATTCGGACGGCAGCTCTCTGGTGCAATCTCTCCCTTCTCCAGCTCCCAGCTCTGAACGTTCTCCGACAGGAATCCGTCTTTAGCTTCTTCTCCTCTAAGCGGCTTCTTCCTCTCCACTTCGCTAATTCTTCTCCCCCTATCAGGAACGAACTCCCCATTCTCGAGCTCGTCCGTAGTCAGTCGGGGCAAATTACGGCCCTTTGCATCCTCCTCTTGACGCCATTTTTCGGGGACGAACTCACCGTTCTCCAACTCCCCCTTCCTCCACCTCCCCGCAACGACCTCGCCATTCTCCGGCAAGATCTCCCCCTTCTTGATCTCGTCACTCGGCGACTGCTCCTCCGGCAGCACAATCTCGCCCTTCTCGACCTGGCGCTGCCTCGACCTGCCGGAGGACGCCACGCCCACCTTCTCGACCTCGCTCTTGAGCGACCTCCTGGGAGCAGCGCCGCCCTCCCCGCCGTCTACACCCATCTTCCTCTCCCGCAACGACTCCGCCGCCAATTGGTTCCCCTTGGAGCCGAACCCGCCATTGCCGCCTCCGCAAAACCCGTCCGAAATCGCCAATCTTTCCATGACATGCTGCGAAGGTGCACAAGCGACTCCCCCATCGCCCATGGAAGAGAAACCGAACCCACCACCAAACAAACCCAAACCCTCACCCTCCCCCGGGGCTCTCGATGCTCATGCTGCCGCGACCCCGATCCGCCACAACCGGCGCAAGTCCGAAACCCTAAAACAAACAACAAACCGCCGTCAGAATCCGCAAAGAAGAAGCGAAAAAACCAACCAAATCGTCCCAATTCCAAACAATCGACGCCAAACCAATCCCCCCGCAAACAATGCAACCCTAGCTGGACAGACGGGAGGAGATTTGGGGGGAAGGGGAAGCTCACCAGAGAACGAGAAGGGGCCGACTTTCCGTGGATCGGGGAAGCTCGGAATCGAGGAACGGGGATGAAAGCGGGCGGCGAAGTTGCGGCGGAGGTGGTGGTGGAGGACACCGGCGGTTGGAGCTGAGCCTGAGACCTTACTCTTCGTTTTTTTCTCTTTCTTTTCTACATTTGGGGATGGACGGACAAGGAAAACGCGGACCGGGTCTGGTTTTGGTGGTTTATGGATTTAGTAGGTAATCCTCATTATTCATTAAGTAAGTAAGGATTTATGTATGTTTTTTTTTTTACTTTTAGACTCCATTTTTTTCAAAAACCATTTTAAAAATCTTACACAAACAAATCTCTATAATTTTTTGTAGTATAATCTTAGAGGTAAAGATGTCTTCTTTTTTTCTTTTTTTACATTTTAAAGACGGACAAAGAAAACTTAGACATGGGTCTGATTTTGGTGTCTTTTAAATTTAATAAGTAATTATTATTATTTTTTAAATAAGAATTTATATTTTTCTCTTTTACTTCTAAATTTTATTTTTTTGAAAAATTATTTTAAAAATCTCGAGAATTGTGATACTTAACAATTACACAAAAATAAATCTCTATGATATTTTGTCTCACTTTGAATAATGTTAGTGATAAAGATATTTCGTGCTAGAATAAATTTTAATTATATATATAATTTACAGCGGTAAATTAATACCTTAAAAAGTGTTTAATTTCATCTTTCGTCTTTTAATTAAGGATAATATATATTAAGTTTTGAAAAGGAGGACTACTAATTAAACTATTGGACCCACCATGTGGGCTCGACGTTTGGATTGAAACGAACGGTCGAGACGTGATCACCAGCCAAATCCCAATTTCATCGGGCCCAAACCCTCTTCCCAAATGGGCCAGCCCAACACTTGGGCCCATTAGGAGGCCCGTTTCCATAGCAGGCCCAAACCGACGTTGAAAGCGATCGACCCGATTCCGAGTTTGGGGGGAGCCGCTCGCGCCGCGCCGGACCCGCCGTCGCCGTCTCCGCCGCCGTCGATCCATCGTCGCCGGCTGGCCGGCGAGAGGGAGGATCTCGGCGGCGGACAAAATGTCGAAGAAGAAGTCAGGGTCGACCATGACGCTCAAGGATTTCCATGGCGGCTCCATCCCTTCCGATCTCCCCCTTCCCTCCGCTCCCGGCGTGTGCGCTTCTTTCTCCTCCTTCGTCGTCCTCTCTTGATTCTTTGTTGGTTCAATTGCTTTTGCTTTGTTTCTTCATGTTAATACTTCTTTATGTTAATTTTGGGTGGTGGAAATCGGTGTTTGAAAAAAACAATTTATCTTTTGACATGCTTTATATGCTTCCTTGAATCCTTGCTAGGTCAATCGTTTTTTTTTCTTAGTGTAAAGTATGCTTTTTGATCTTCCTATTCAGTGTTGAAAATGGCGTAAAAATGGCAATTTTGATGCATTTTTAGGCTTCATGTTTTGGGTTTGTTTTTTAATTTATTTGTATGATGATAGCTTTCGCCTGTATTTTTTGTCAATTTCGATTCAATCCATAATAGAATAAGTGCAGATCTGAACTCGGAATTCATGGTTCAATACGTTTCTTGAATTCTGGATCTGATGATCATGTGTGGTGTTGATTTATGAATCTTCTTCTTATTGTTATTATTATTAATTTTTTTTGTTTGATGCACGCTTTAGTGTTGTGAGGCCTACCGATCGATCTGGGTTTGATCGGCCCAATCCCAGTCCATGGGGAAGCCCTGTCGGCAGGTCGGATCATCGATCCAGGCCAAGCTCGTCAGGAGCCAGCCGCCATTTTGATGACAAGGCAGCTCTCCTATCTCATCCTCCCCATATCGGCCTGAATTTCGACGAAGATGAAAGGAAGCCCCTTGATGGCAGCTCAGCTCCTCGTCGCACTATAAGTGACGATGACATCTCCTCTGCTTGGTCGTTGCCTTTTCGCGGATCTGATGCCAATTCTGATGCTGGCAAGTTTCATGGCCGACCTCTCACTAGCCCTTTGCCGATGGAAAAGCCCCCACTTTTTAGTTCCCAAGTTTCTGGGAGTAACATGGGTGCTCAGGCTGCTAGCTTGGGTTTATCTGCTCCTAATGCGTGGGCGACCAGGAAGGAGGTGCCTGCATTTGAGGCTCCTTCGTCTTGGTCTGGCCCGAATGCTGTTACCAAGTTTGCGCAGGCGAGTGCTTTGGAGAAGATTCAATCCAGACGATGGCAATCCAAGCCTATGGCATGCACTCAAGTGGCAGATGTTGAAGTGATTAGACGCAGCGAAATGGAAGATGAGGCCATTCAGAAAGGGAAAAATTTTGACACCTATGATTATAGCAAAATACACCAGATTGCAGACAGTGGTGATATGTATGGCGTCAGAAAAGGCTTTCAGAGCCATGAAAAGGGTGTACCTTTAATGTCAAACACCCTGGATGTTCGACCTCAATCTGCGGATAATAATCAGAATTACACTTCCAGTTTTCAGGTGCAACCACCATTTTCTTCTCCTTTGCCGGAAGAAGTGTCTGAGCGACTCAAACTGAAGCTACTGCCTAGGACAAAACCGTTGGAGGAATCCGAGATGGAAGCACAGGAAATCAATAAAGTACATTCGGCTATACATAATTTATGGTATTTTATGATTTTATGATAGATAACATATTGCCTGTTTGTGTGGGTTTCAGGGTTTTTTGTCTGAACACGGCTCGAACCATGTGGAAATTGCCAGTGATGTTGTTGACTATTTAAATACTTTGAGAGTGAGATCTTCTGGTGAAGGAGTCAGTCGTGTGGCTGAGCGTCCAAAGTTGAATCTAAAGCCTCGGTCACAAGCTATTGAGCAAGTTGATGGAAATGTGGAGAGCGGGAGGTTTGTTGTTGTCCAATTCTATAAGAATATGCTTTATTTAATTGCTCTTTTTGAAGTACATTGTTTTATTGGATGGTAGCTATTAGGAAATGTCCTGTGCTTTTTCCTGCATGATGTCCTGCTTTCTACATATTTGTAATGGATGGAGGAATGATTTTGAAAGATTGTTGTCATCTTAGCGTTTCGATTTTATCCTTTTCATACACGCCAGGTAGCCAATTATTTGTTGTTCTTTATTAATTGTATACATTTTAAGAACTCCGCCAATGCTCTTGCATTGCTAATCCCAAGCCCGGAATAAGGAAGAGGGTAGTGATAGAAAGGGCATCCTGCTGTCAAAACTTTTGTAATCACATGGATCCTACTTTAGGATCTATGTCCCGAGTCCTTTTTGGGATCAGGTGGAAGAAAAGAAGAAGAAGAAATTTGATGGTAATAAAAGGTCCAAATCCTATGCACTTTTATGCAGCTGATTTTTTTTTTTTAACCAATTGCAGTTGAATTTTTGGAGAGAATAATTTTAAGTCTTGTGTATTATTGTTTTGTCTATGATTTTATCTTTACATGCAAGTTCACTAGTGTGTATGATTATAAATCTTGTATATAGTTGTTTGGTCCATGATTTTATCCCTTCTATCAACTTGTTAGTCAATTAATTGCCAGTTGTTCTTTCACAAGACCAATAGTGCTTTCTTTAATAATTCATTTGGTTGCAGAAATACACTGTTTGGAGGTGCTCGTCCTCGAGAATTGGTAATATTTCTTATCTTACCCCTCTCTATCCTCTGTATATATGTCATTATATTATTGTACTTGGTTTTGAATGTGTTTTCATTTAATGATACAAATGCAGGTAACTGCTGGGGTTGATGATTGGACTGTGATATTTTTGCATTCTATTGTGGACCACATGAAAGGCTTTACAATTCATTTTTAAAAAAAAAAAATTCTGGGGGTCATGTATGCTATAGGATGATGAGCGCATTGCTTGCTTTAGTATTTTGTTGCAAGTTGCCACCATTGATGAAGATTACTGTGGGCACTAGGTTGCTGATAATGTGGGACTAAACATTTCTAGGAGTCAACATTGTATTCAAGAAGAAAGATCTGATCTCACATGTTTCATTGATGCACCACAATCACTGATAGTTTCTCATAGAGTTTTCTGTTCGTGTGTGGTTTCCTTTTTACTGGTTGAGAAATTGTTTTCTTATGATAACCTTGTTTTTTCAGGTCCTGAAGGAGCGTGGTTTTGAGCCCACCATTGGAGACAATCTCGATAAGAGTGGGCAACCACCCAGCAGGTACAGATTTGGAAACATCCACACGTCATATGTGATTCAATGATATTACTTGACTTGTTGTGCCTTGTGATGGTAAATTTATGTTGATAAAATGCGACATTCATATTTTGAGATTATGCCATTTTAATGAGGCCACTCAAGGGTAGTAGGGGTGGAACATGTTTCTGCTAAAAATTGCTGGATATACAGAAGGCATTGTTTTTAGCAGACTAGGTGAATTGATATAGTCTTTTGAACTCGTGATATCTGAAAGGCATAGACTCTGTTTTGGCATGAAGGAACCAGTTCTCTGTATGGTTTCCATTTTGGAAATGATTACTGGACTTTCAATTTCTCATCGTGGATTTTGATGGATTTCTGTCCTACTCTATGCAGTGGGCTTATTTACAAAATTGTTCTATTGCTCTGTGAAGGTCTCCACAAGATGCATTTCGGTCCCATCAGAAGCAGAATCTTGGTGTAGCAGCTGTGCGCTATGGTGAGAGAGAAGTCTTGCCACCTGATCAAAAGAATCCCAGGGAGTTGGACAGGAAAGACTACAGGCCTGATGTTCAGAGAACGGATTTGCAAAGGAACACTTGGCGAACAGAGAACAAGAAAAACAATAGGGACTCGGACAAGCCGCAGCAGGAACAACGGCGACCAGAGCCGGAGAATTGGCGTAAACCTGTGGAACCTCCGAAACCAGATCTTCCTGGCAAAGCAGCTCCTCTCCAGGGACGAATAGCAACAGCCGTAGAATTAGCACAGGCATTCTCAACACCTGCTTCTGATGTGAAACCTGCTGATAGCTTTGGCAATCAGAGGAAAGAAATCCCCTTTTCTCGCCTGACGGATTCCAAGGAGTTCCACTCTGGAGCTCCACATAGGCGTATCAATGGGTACTGATTGATCCCCCATACAACTCAGAAGGAGTTATTATGGAACCATTTAGGGGGAAAAAAAACTTGTTGCCTTGAGATTATGACCTGCTCCTGCTTATTCATGGGCATTTTGGCAGCGCAGTAACTCGTAAGCTGAATTATCACAGTAACCTTTCCATGTTAGTGTGTTGTAATTGAATGTTACAAGTGTCATCAAAGCTGTTTTTACTCTGCCCTTCTTTTACATCGTATAAACATTTACTAGCTAGCTGGCGTATAGGTGATGTAAAACTCCGATGTAATACATGCACGGACTGCGCAGGAAACCCTGTGCTTATGGTATGGAAGAATTTTTCTGTTGGACTGGTGAGAAATTTCTGGGTTGTCTCACAGATATGCGCTATCTGTTTTGGGGCTAGGTCTGGAGACAAAGAACTGTGGTAGTGCAAATTGGCAGAGAACAATAGCAAGTGCATGTCATTTACCAATCTTGTAAATGGATGTCTGATCTTCTATAAAAGATGGGTATTTGTGTCGTCAGATTAAGGCATGTGGGGCTAAAAAATAGGTCAATAAGAATGAAGAGTTGAGATGGTTATGTAGTGGTTGAGATGGTGAAGGAGAAGATCAATCCTATTTGGTTGATAAAAAATGCTCAACTTGATCGCTGTGCACATGTTGCACTTGGTCAGGAGTGTTAAAAAACCCAGCAAAGATAGGGAAGATTTAAAAGCAGCAAACTGATTTTTTTTATAAAAAAACTACAAGTTGATGCTTATGGGTAGCTTTAATTTTCCATATTCAGTTAAAAAAAATATAATAATAATAATGACTAATAATAATAATAATAATAAGTTGGTTATCAAAGTCATGCATGGTTGGTCCAAAAATGAAGTTCCATGTAATCTTGTATTCATATGTAACCTTTTTTTAGTGGGGAAATCACTCAGATTGTGCAATATTGAGAGATAAAACCTGGATTCTGATCTAGCAAGGTACTATTTTGGATCCGGATTGATAAGCTTCCAAGTCGAATCGTATTTTCTTTTAACAATTGCTTAACAAATTACAGTAACAGCCACCGGAATTTTATTGACCAACCTCTATAATTAAAGTATTTTGACAAGTTGCAGGTGAACCATGCCTTTTGCCAACTACAAATCTTAAAATTAAAAAAAAAATTACGATCATTCCAAAATGACCGGTTAATTTATAAGATCGAGAAATCCACTTTAGAGATACGAGATTTACTCACTCTGTCAGTGCTTTTTACACATACGCACAAAGACTTAACAGTTCACTCTAGTACCATATGAAAATGAATCCACGAGTTTAATTACAAAATAACTAATCATTTTAAAGGACCGAAAAACCTATATTTATATTAATCATCATTCATTCTCTTCAGAGATACAATACTATACTCAATTACTCAATAATCAACGGAAGACCAACAACAATGGCACTATACTCAATTACTCAATAATCAACAAGAAGACCAACAATAAGAAAATGAAACAATATTACATGAGATATCCGAGTGATCAAGTGTAAGGAATCACGGTTTTAACTTGAAACATGGCCTTGATTTCAGACAAGAGCAGGCCAACACCATTTCTGAAACCAAGTTCTTGATCAGTATATACAGTCGGATAAGAAATCAAGAATGAGCAGATAGCTATAGCTACATATGTAGTAGATGCTCTTCCTTCTCCTCGGCCCCTTCACCAAAGATTACCACGTCTTCTTGCCTAATCTAATAAGCCTTTCAGAAGAGGAATGCCGTCGGAGTGAAGGCCGGAACCACCACCGCAACACCAGCGAACCTGCAGGGCACAATAAACTTTCAATTTTTATTTTGGGTTAGTGCAAATATTAAATTATTCTCTTTTTTTGCCATCATTTAGTCTTTTCGTCAACAAAATACATAGATACCATAGTCAAAATATTCATAAATGCATGCAGAAATGGTATTTGCCCCATCTTCTCACAATTCAATGTTCATTATTTTCTTCTTTTGCAATAATTAGATCCAAAAAATTAATAAATAATTTAAATTATAATTCGAATTTAAGTTCAGAGATTAGAATTTAGTATCAGCAGACATGGCTCACCCGCGGCCGTCCATCTCATGATGGGGAGAGGGTGCTGGCCTGGTCGGCCGGCTCCTACGAGCAGCACCACCCTTTTGACCACCACTGTCTGCCACCAGCCTTCGAGCCGCCGGAGAAGTGATCAAAGCCGCAGCATGATCCTCACCAATTGCGCCAAGGGACGGCCTCCATGCCCCCGAGCTATGCTTCCTGCGACCGGCGGGTTGGCCGGCGGTTGCGCTCCTCATTAGTACTTGTGTTTCTTCCAGCGGTGAAGGGCACGACGGCGGTGGAGGCCCCGCGCCAGTTGGCTGTCCCCAACATGGCACCAGCTCCCATAGCTTCATCTTATCTCATACAAGAAGGGAGTGGAAGAAAGGTGGAGAAGACTCTCCCCTCTATCAAGGAGTCATGATGGCAAGTCACAAGCTTGTTACTCCTTGCTTTATAGAGATCCCCTTATACAGTTGGGTTCATGCAGGAACCATTCGAAAATAAATAAATAAATAAATAAATAAAATTAAATATAAAAATAATTATATAAAGATAAAGTTAAAAGTAAGAAAAAAATTGGTTCAAAGAACTTGGTAAATAATTGCCAACAAAAAGAAAAACATGCGTTAATTTAATTATCCTGGGCAAAATAGGCTCATCCAAATTTACATCACAAAATTCATGGAATATTGCTTAATTAAATTTGTGATGCAAGTAAAATTAAACTCGGGAGAAAAAAAAAACTAGGAAAACACTTAAAGTTGAAAATGAGTTGCCGAGACTAAAAAATAGAGTTTTACGAGACTTTGATAAAAGGGTTTAAAGGAGAATATTATCAGCTATTTTTAGAGAAAAAAAACATCTCATTGAGATAGTACCTCATATTTAAACTTTTTTGAAGCATTTTTAATAGCAAATTATATAAATATAGCAAATAAAATTAACTAAATTTGTTATTATAATTATTTTATTAGTAAAATCAATTTAGAGGGCAGTTGAGTAGGCATTATAGTGGGCCCTATAATTAAATGAATGAAGTTGAAATATCCAAAGCCTTTGGCCCATGTCTCCAGTATAATGTCCACAAAAGTTCAATTAATAATATTTAATAATAATTTTTTTTGGATCGCAGGCCTCAAACTATATATAATTATGTGAATTGATATTTAGTAACATTTGATAAAATTATAATTTTTATGTTATTTTTTAGTATTGTTATAGTCAAAGTGACTAGTACTTGTAAAAGAATTGTTTATTTTGTGCGTGGTTTTTAAGATATTAAACAAGTGGGCCAAAGTTCTTGGGCCTTATTAGTAAATTATCAATGACGTGTGGGCTGCGGCCCGTTGAGCTGGCCTCCTACCACCTTGGACAGTTTTCTGTCATTAATTGGAATAGAAAATACGTTTTTAAAAATAAAAAAATGGATTTTAAAAAAAATAAAAGTATAGGATAAGGACTTGACAATTGTTTCTTAGCCAATTTATATTAAAGAACAAGCATACAAGACACGTTGCTGATATTAATTTACAAGTTGAAGATATTAATTTACAAGCAGACAACGAGCCTTCTATTTAATATTAACAGAAAAATAATGAATTTATGTGGCGTGGAAAAATAAAAAATAAATATAAATAAGTAATAGTTTAAAATTTCGAGAGTTTAATTCTATTCAGTATATGACCTTGTGTAAAGTTGTTGCAGAGCCAACTTTAAGCTAATTTGAAGTCATTTATACTATTTTTTCAATTCAATAAAATTTAAAAAAATTATATAAATTTAATATATATATATATATATTACTTCTTCAATCCTTGAAATTAATAAAAACTATATGATTTCTTTATTTTAAATATATTAGCTAAAATGAAAAATACATATAATATATTTTCATGGCTTTAATTATTTGACTTGGAATGTCAATCATAATTATAAAATCAATCAATATAAAATCATTCATGGAATTTAAAAGACACTTTTTTCTTTATTTTAGAGAATTTTAATGAAAATTGTAGGATATAACCAATGATTTCCCTTGCATAAGTCATCTATCTTTTATAAAAAAAAAAAAACAAATAAGTCATATATATATACACACACACACACACATCCCTTGAACCTTGTTGTATATTAACTTGTTTATACGCATACAATGTGCTATCTTGAGTAAACCTAAATATTGTATATATAGTAAGCATATAAAGGCAATGTTTTTTTTCTCTCTCTAAATAAGTAGAGCATCATATATATACTCGTACCATCATATATAAAGTGCTTGAAAATTTGGTGTCAACCAAATGGAAGTTGTATAAACATTTTTTGTTATTGTTAATCACGTCGTGTATTTTATATCAACAATAGAGATGGACTTCTCATAATTAAATTAGCTTAGCTAGGCAGTCCGCTGGCCTGATTTAGATGTGCTGATATGAGAAAAATACTTATTTTAAAAAAAAAATTGTAAAGATTTTACACATAGAAAAAAGATTGAGGATTTTTTTAAATTGAACAAGAGACATTGTGTAAAACCCGTGACTCGAGTCAGGGTTTTATTATAGCGAACCGGTCGGTTCAACTGTCGATTCGAGTCGAGTCAGTTCATAGACCGCACGCTGAGTCGAGACCGGCGTGAGTTATGAGCGATGAGAGTCACGTATACTTGAATATATGATGATAACGTGAAAAGATGATGTGAGATGAGTTATCAGAATGTATGAAAGTATGCAGTAATTTTTCATTTTATTGATTTGATCGTATAAATATTTTTAGGCCGATTAACGCATTAGGACGCGTTATTTGGTAGTTATGGTGGGTTATTAGTTATA
>JAVDBV010001907.1:0-15876 GCA_032619315.1 Piper longum
ATTTTTAATCTGGGTTGCTGGAATTTAATCCAGTGGCCCAGATTTGGCGCTGCATGGTGCGCTGCCCGAGGCAATACTGGATGATGTTCTAAAGCGAAAGCTAGAGGGCAAACTTGAAGCTCGTAAGGAGTGTGCACTTGTTTTTGACGTGCCATGAAATTTGCAAAATTTGACACCACACTATCTATCATAATTTGAATCCCTTCCAGCTGTTCTTATATTTTAATATTCTTATAAAATAATTTGGAAGTGCACTCTCTACTTTAAAACATCTTATTTGTATTTTTATTAAATTCAACTTTAAATATAAATATAAAATTGGAATTTATTACCTTGTGATGCCAATTATAAAGTTCAAAAAGACATTTGAATACTTCTTTTGGGCATCTAATGTCCTGATTGTGGGCTAATAAAGAGATATTTTGAAGACAACTTGAAGAAATTGAGTGCTTTAGTTAGACAGAAACTCAAATCAGAATAGTGTAGTATCACTTATTTCCTACACCAATACTGATTCTGATGCATTTAAAAATGTGAGATTCACCTATTCACTTATGAATGCTAGTTCCTATGTATGCAGGATTTACCGAGTTTATTGGATTTGCTACTTTGGATTTCTTGTATAGCCCATTTATCATTAGTAAAGAATGCATTGCCATTCTATGTAAAGTGAAGAATCTCTCTTATAGGGTAGGACTTGATATACACGCTAAGAATAGATGCCTCCGTCTATACAGGGGGGGGGGTTTACTTTTTGATTGAGGTGAATGAAGGATATGAAAATGATGGGTTTTTAAAGTTTCACTGATCTTTTTTACTTTTTAATTTTTTACCTGGAAAAAGTCGGTTTTTTCTTTCTTTACAAGCGTAACACAGTATCAAATTAGCAATTAGATGGCATCATTATCATCGTCATTCTTGTTAGCAAAGTTGACAATTTTAGCAGTTTATGAAGTTAAACAGATACTGAGGAAAATGCTTTTAGCTGAAAAAGTTAATGCTTTTCACCTAAACAAAATCAACATTGCAAATGCAGCTCTAAAACTTTAATATTCTGGAATGATATTCTATATTTTTGTGAAGGTTTGAATATCTAAATAATGGTTCAGGGAACTAATTCTAATCACATTTCATTTCTTTTGCATAGTCGTTTATTGCTTGTAACTTTTCCAAGATAGATGCTGATTAAAGATGTGCTTCTTTTGTTATTTCTACATATACCGCGGAGAACCAAATGCAAAGCCATTATGGCCCAAGGCAAGTGGTCGACCATTGTTAAGTATTTAAAATATATAATATTTACCCATATTTTTAATGTGATTTTGTAAATTTTAGATATAAATATTATTAATTAGGTGATATTTTTTTGTTATATTTTAATTAATTAATATTTTATGAGGTATGTTTAATTTTAGTGTTTTAATGCAAAAAAATATAAAACAAATTAAGCTTATGGTCATTGCACTTGGCCCCACCCAATAGCTATAAAGCTCGATGAAAAGGGAAGTACATAATTGCATTTGAGTATGACGAGGTGGTGTAAACTTGATTGGACACCAAAATTAATTAGAATATGTTAATTTATGAATATTTTTTTTTCGAATTTTTGTATCTCTTCTTTTTGACTTGTTTGTTGTTGTGGTCAGGAGATACACAATACCGATGCAATTGTAAGAAAATCTTAATGCATTATTTTGTTGATTAATCAATTGTCACCGAGAGGTAGAAATTGAGGCAAAATAATAAAAGTACGAAGGAGCGGGAGGCATTATGTCGTATAATTATCTTAGACCGACAATCTAAGGGAATAAAAAATAAGAGTAAGATATAATGAAGGTTAAATTCAGGTTAAGAGAAATTCGACTCTATAACGAGTTTTATCGTGTGAAAATTTCCTTTAATTTAACATTATTATTTAAAATTAGTTAAGTCATTTGCTGTTGTTTTGTTCATCATTTTACTTTTTTTTGTCTTAATTAAGTTAAAGAAATTCATCTCTATATAAGAACGATATTCGAACTCATCATTATATTACTTATTTTGATCGTGTTTACTTACACATAATTGAAATTATTCGAACAACCATTTGGAGCTAATGTATTATTGTGGTGGTGCTTGTTGTTTTGAGTTTCAGGTGCTGTTTAATATTTTTTGCAATTGTTTTGTTATAATATTGTTACTAGTATTACTGGTATGCTAGTTACATGATTCTTGAAGTAATGAGATGGCCTTTTGAGTAGGAACTTTAGGAGCCAATGAATTATAACATTTGAAAATGCATTTGGGCGATAAATTCCCTGGTATAAGTAGGACAATGGTATGAGTTCCATTTCTTGAATACTAACTTTGAGCTATGGGGGTTGAGATTGTTATCTGTGAATTGTGGAAGTTTGTCTTTTTAGTTTAAATGTGTTCATGTGTTAAAACTTATGAACTGTTAGTTTGGTGCGAACTAGGACGTAGATCATTAGAAAGTGTTGTTGAGATATGAAAGTATCAGACTGGTTTTACTCTTTCTCCTTATTACAGGATTGTCATGATAATTTGAATCCTTCCTATCTTTTAGGTACCTTTAATGTAGAATTTGTTTTGAGTTATAGTTTTTTTATTGAACAAATAATCTCTAAATGTACATATGATTAATCTTTTATCTTGCTTTTGACATTTATTACAATCGATTTTGGATAAATAAATTCATGTTTCATCCAGATAAATAACTTTGACGTCGGTTTGCTCGCTTCTTTAGCACCCCTAGACTGACTGGTAACTTTCTATGCATATAGTTAACTACAATAATAATAGATGCATACCCATTTTTAAATCAACACTAAATTTTTTTGTAAAATGTTGCATGAAAAAAAAGATGTCATGCCCTGTGTTTAGGCAAGAGTGCCCCATGCGTCTCAAGTATGTTGGGGCTCTCGTAACTTACGAAAATTACGTCAGATGTCAACATGGGTGATCTATAATGGATGAATTTTAAATGTTATATATAAATTGACTCAATCTATGCTGAACGAATTTTAGATTTTATATATAAATTCTTTAGATAGATCATAATAATTTAATATTTTAAATAGAGACTGATTTTAAAGATATATTTTATTTAAATAAAAAATAAATTATAATTATTTATTTTTTATTATATTTTTCCAAATCAATTAAAAAGATTCTTATTACCACGAAATTAGAAAAAGAGCTTACTTAGGTTTGAACCCATTTCATTTATACCGTAAAATATATTATTATTATTTTTTTAAAAAGTTAAGGTTAGTAAAATTTGAATTATGACTCTATGTATAAGATATTTTTATTATATTTTTAAAATTTTTTATATTTTGATTAGTCAATTGTCATTTGAAACTATATTTTTATTTTATTAATAAGAGTGATGGAGTGGTGTCTAGTGGTGTAAATATTTTTTCTTGCTTTTCCAAGCTTCACACCTTTTTCTAATTTTTATATATATCAAATAAATTACAACCACATAAGGCAATGCTAATTGATGTCGGGAATAAAGTGTTGACATCATGATTTAGGTTTAAAATGTCGCCGCATTAAGGAGTAGCACCTAAACATGTCATTGTCTAGCCTTTTTTAGCTGACATATCATTTCCGCTAATCATCGCATCTCGTTTTGTTAATTTCTCATTCTAATTTAACACTTAGAAAGGAGGCAATTAGCCCTTTCCCTTCCCTCGTTTGTCGTTTCGCAGATGCCCATATCGAATCAGATTTGCTTTACCATGTGCCCGATGCTTCCTACGTCAACTATCTGCTATGCCCATAATGAATAAGAAAAAAGACAAGTTGAATTTCAACGACAATGTTTTTTATTTTCAAGCATTTCAGTTGATAATAATGTTTTTATAAAATGTTTTTGTTGGCTAAATTACATATAGATAAATGAGATAAAATTTAATACAAACGATCTGTCTATATATACCAATTGATAATTAATTATAAGTCATCACAGTACAAATTAATAAGTTTTGTAATAAATTATGATTGATCTTGATCAATTTATTTGGACTTTGGTTTATTTAGCACAAGAATGTGCGCATTAAAGGAAAAAAAATTCAAAATATTGTAAGTTGGTAGATTATTATGCCATCTGATGATCAAAGGTTAGTTAAGAGTTAGTAGTCAACTGAACGTATTTGTTATTATATATTCCGTAAAGTAACAACAAAAGGGCAAGTGACAACACGGCGTACATGAACTTGCGGAACATAATTTCCCTTCAGTCACATCTCAAACAAAAAAATTGATTTTGATATCCACCAGTTATATTTCAGTCAAAACGTGTGAAAATTCTTTTTGGCAGGCGGGTGAGCATGTAGGTATACTGTCCTAACTCCTAACTATAATTTATATTTAAAAGAAATAGACCTAATTATACAAAATAGTGCAAGTATAATTTTAAGTTTGAAATTCGTGTATTATAAAGTATTTTTCTATCTAGAGTAATTTTCGACACTCTTCGGTACTTATGCAAGCTTTTTTCCCCCGCGGTGGCATTTACGTGCAACGTGTGTCCAAAAATCTGGTATTTTTTAAATTTTATTTCACTCAAACAATTACTATTCATATATATTATCAAACTTTGATACAACACAAAAAAATGCGATCCCATGTTACGTATTGATCAAAAAATATGATATAATGTGGCTATTATATCATTAAAGACTTGTTTTTAATATTATTAACATATTATTAACATGGTTCCTTACTCTTCCTTCAATTCAATTCGAAAAAGAAAACTTGAAGGCTACAAATGCGAGTTGATCGCTTGCTCTCGTCCCTCCCCCAACCCCCCATCTCATCTCCTTTCTCGAAACTCGCAAGTTTCCCTCGATTTCTCTCACCTCCTCGAAACTCGGAAGAACTCCAGCGGCGGCGGCTCCGATGGAAGCGGCGGGCGGCGGAGTATTGGCCGATGACGTGGACGGCTTCCTCCGCCGGTGCGAGTCCTCCGGCGACGCAGCCTACGGCGCGTTCAAGTCCCTGCTCGAGCTGCTCGACGCCCCCGCCACCCGCGGCCCCGCCCGCGCCTTCCTCGCCTCCCTCCGCCGCCGCTTCTCCTCCAAGGACGACTCCAACCGCTGCTTCTCCACCTTCCACTTCCGCATTCACGACGTCGTCCTCGCCGATTTCCAGGGTTCGCTTTTCTTTCTCGCGGCCTTTTCTTTTCTTTTTTTTCTTTTTTTGGTTCTTGTTTGGTTTTGTTGATTGTATGATTCTGTATGTTGGCTCCCGCTTTTGAAAATTGGATAATGCGTTCGCTTCTTCTTTGTTCATCTGAGGTTTGATTCTCATCTGCATGAATGTTGGCATCTATGATGGTGTTTGCAATTGGAATGACGATTCCAGTGTGTATTCACTTGGAAGTCAGCCAACATATTTCCTGCTTTTTTTGCATTCTTTTTGTGATCTCTTGATGAATTCGCCTTTTATTCAATGTACTGTTCTATTATTTTATTTTATTTTTGGTAACATGGTATGATTGTTATCTATTATTATGAAGTGTACATTTCGCATTTGTTCTTCTTGTATCATGTAATAAAGATAGCTTTGTTTGATTGGGAGTTTGAAACTCTTTGTTACTCTCTGGAAGGGTACCATGAGAGGAACACGTTGACGATGATGGAGATTCCTAGTATCTTTGTTCCAGAAGATTGGTCATTTACGTTCTATGAGGGGATTAACAGACAGCCCCGGTCTATATTTAAGGACAAAACTGTAACAGAGCTTGGTTGTGGAAATGGCTGGATATCCATTGCTCTTGCCGAGAAGTGGAGTCCTTCCAAGGTTTGTGGCAATGTGTTTGTATGTGTGTCTCTATCTACATGCCATGTCCAGTTCAGATTGGTTTTACCTGATCCTATGTTTGGCATCATATAACCTCATGGAATCTGTGCAGGTTTACGGTCTTGACATTAATCCAAGAGCCATCAAAGTTGCATGGATAAATTTGTATCTTAATGCATTAGATGATGATGGACAACCCATCTACGATGAGGAAGGCAAAACATTACTTGATCGGGTTGAGTTTCATGAATCTGATTTGTTGGCTTACTGTAGAGATCATAAAATAGAGCTTGATCGAATTGTTGGATGCATACCACAGGTACAAGTCTTACTTTCTGATTCTGTATCTGTGTTCAGACTTTGTAAATTAATGTGAAGCAGCTTTGACGTAAATATTTTCTTTGTAAATAATTGTTTGTTTTCTGTATCAAACTTAATTTTGTAAAGTTTAAGCTTTTTTTACTGTTCTTCAGATACTCAACCCAAATCCAGAAGCAATGTCAAAGTTGATAACCGAAAATGCAAGTGAGGAGTTTTTGTATTCTTTGAGTAACTACTGTGCACTTCAGGTGAGAGGCATAGATATCAAACTTTACATATTTGCGAAGTCTGTAACATTATTTTGATGTCATACTTGTTATGAACATGTCGGTTAGCAGCAAGCATCTTTATGTTTGAATGCTTGTGGTTTTCTTATCACAATTAAACCAGTTATTATGGGTCTAAATCTCTAAAGAGTATTCTATGTTATGTTTTGGCTTCTAGAGCAAACTGTTCTGGTTCCTTTGTTTTTGAGATAGCAGTAGTTGCTATCTAACTGAATTTGGTAACATTTTTCAACACTTCTATTAGGCGAGCATTTTCTTATCTTAATATTTTAAATGCCTTTCATTTTTCTATGCGAAGCTTTGTAAATTGGTTCTATAAATGGATCAGAGACGTGAGATGTGCCAATTTGATTCATAAATCATTATGTGGTATCCAATTTATTGTACAGATTTAGGGAGAGCTGGTAGGTCCTGTAAATTGAGGTTGATTATTATGATTTCTTTCTTTTAACCTCATATATTACATGGGTCCGTCTAACGTGCAGGGTTTTGTTGAGGATCAGTTTGGATTGGGCCTGATAGCCAGAGCAGTGGAAGAAGGAATTGCCGTTATTAAACCTATGGGTATTATGATCTTCAACATTGGTGGCCGCCCAGGGCAGGGTGTTTGCCAGCGCCTTTTTGAGCGTCGGGGCTTCCAGGTTACGAGGCTTTGGCAGACTAAAGTTATGCAAGTACGTCCTCAATCTTAGGCTCTATGTTTAGTTTGGCAATTTTAAAAACTTGTCACGTATAATTTTATTTTATTTTTGGAAGATTTTTTATGTGAACATGATATTGCAGGCTGCTGATACTGATATCTCAGCTTTAGTGGAAATAGAGAAGAATAGTCGGCATCGATTTGAGTTCTTCATGGGTCTTGTGGGTGACCAACCTATATGTGCTCGGACAGCCTGGGCCTACACACAATCTGGGGGTAGAATCTCCCATTCTTTATCTGTCTATTCTTGTCAGCTTCGACAACCAAATCAGGTAAGCATTTAATTTTATTTTCTTTCTTATGTAGCAAATAAATATCTGGGTGAAACATCATGTTCAAGGTGCTTGACAGGTCAAGGTGATATTTGACTTTCTTAAAGATGGGTATCAAGAGGTAGGAAGCTCTTTGGATCTATCGTTTGACAATGATTCTGTTGCAGATGAAAAGATTCCCTTTTTGGCTTATCTTGCTAATGTTTTAAAAGATAAGAAATTTTCCCCTTACGAGCCTCCTGCTGGAAGCATACAATTTCGAGATATTATTGCAGGCTTTATGAAGATATACTATCACATACCACTTACTTCTCAAGTGAGAAATTTTTTCCCCTCTGTATTATTGAAATCATTCCTGCTTATTACTTTTTATGTCTTGCAATTATATGAGCAGCGTTGCACTGTAAATGATTCATTTTCTTGCCATGATCTGTTTCTCTTAATCTTTATTTTGAGTTATATCTGTTAAAATTTAGTTGATAATTCTGTTGATGTGTCCATCTTTTTGTATGAGGTCATGTTTTTAACAAAAACTAGCTATTTGGTTTGTGAAGATGACACAATACAGTAGATTAATGTGATCCGTGATTGCATGTAACTCTTTCTAGGATGTGCAGCGTTATCCCATATCGGTGTTGATCACCATAAATACTCTCTTGGAGCTGGTTTGTGTCAATCTTTGTTGTCAAAGTTACAACATGAAAAGCTGATTTAGTGTATTGCAAAATTGACTTATTTAATAAGCATTATTATATAAGATTGAGATTTGAATGCTCTGCCTAGAATGCTAAGATAATTTCATAGAACTAATGGCTTTATTCTTGGATGAAGGTGGAGAAAATTCCTTCTTGTTATACTTTTCCTATTGTCACAAAAATAAATTATTCAGTGAAATGTAGAAAGAATTATTGGCTAACCTTTTTACTCATTTTCTTTGACTAGAATGTTGTTATCTTTTCATCAAGAGGTGCAGCTATTGAAAATGCTCTTCGATTATTCTCTCCAAGGCTGGCCATTGTTGATGAACATCTTACAAGGCATTTGCCCAAACAATGGTTGACGTCGTTGACACTTCAGGTATGAGAACACAAGCATATTAGTTATATATTTTCATTGCAATGTTTAAGTAATATCATTTTCCTTTGCTAGTTGGTTGTTGGTTGTTGTGATCTAGGTTTTGAACCGGGCATTTGTGTTTATGTGAGAGACTTTTGAATGTAAGTGAAGTTGCCAACTTTAAAGGAAACATATTTTCATTATTGTTCATAGCGGTGCTTTAATGGAATATGAATGTATATCTTGCTTTTAAGGAAAGTTAATTAAACTCCTCTCTATGATTATATCATTTGGCCATTTTGTATAGGCTAAGAGTTGGCTAACACTTGTCAGGCCCTAATGCTATCTAAATTATGATTCTTGTCAAATTGGCACCTAAATAGTTGCTCTTTTTTTCTGTTTAGTTATCATGATTTTTTTTCTATGTAATTTTTTTTTCCTGTCTAGGGAACAAATGATGGTATTCCTACAGATGATACCCTTACAGTTATTGAAGCACCTCGTCAATCAGATCTGATGATTGAGTTAATTAAGAAGTTGAGGCCTCATGTTGTCATCACTGGCATTGAACATTTTGAGGCTGTTACTAGCTCTGCATTTGAGCACCTTCTAGATACAACTGGGGACATCGGTTCGCGTTTATTTTTGGATATCTCGGACCACCTGGAGCTTTCTAGCTTGCCAGGCTCAAATGGGGTGCTTAAGTATCTTGCCGGAAATGCATTGCCTTCACATGCTGCCATTCTCTGTGGTCTTGTTAAAAATCAGGTGATATAGCTTCAGAAATCTTAAGTCGTAGAGGAGATTTAGTGATCAAGATCTGATGCCATTATTTATTTTCAGGTGTATTCTGACTTAGAAGTAGCTTTTGTAATATCAGAAAATGAGTCCATTTATACTGGTTTGGCAAAAGCTGTTGAGATATTGGAGGGACATACAGCTGTATTGAGCCAGTATTATTATGGCTATTTGTTTCATGAGCTTCTGGCATTTCAACTTCCTGATCGTCATCTACTGTCTCAGGTCCAAATTTCTGTGCATCTTTTGGCTTTTTATATTTGTTGGCGACATGTTTAAGTTTAGATTGTAATCATGTAGAACCGTTTCAAGTTCTCTATATCAACAGTTATTTCATGATGCTTGATTTATTCAGGGGAATATTCAAGGCATATTCATTAACTAGTAGTTCTATTTGAAGTTGTGCCTTAATTTCATGTCTTATTTGTAGGGATTTGTTAGGAATCTTGTTCATTGAGATGTTACTTGTATTAGGTCATCTTGCAATTATATATGGCCTCAAGCTTCAATGTAGTTTTGGGGAAAGAAAGGCCTTGTTTATAAATCTTGATACTGTCTTGGTTTTTTTCTTTTCTATTCATGACTCTCCGCTAGCTTCTGCTTCTCTAAAATTACCCTCCACCTCCGTCCATCACCTACATAGTAATAATATTTTGAAAAGATATAGGCACCAATGGAGAGTTGTTGAAATTCATCTCATTTTCACCTTTTCTGAAGGTTGCTACTAGAAGGCTGTGTTTTCCAATGAGTTAATCACGATCGACTAAATGTGAAAAGCATCTATCAAGAATTCAAATTCATGCTGCTGAAGTTTATCCTCTTTTCAATAATACAAAGATGATGATGATGATTCGAATATATTATTATAGTTAGGATCTAAAAGTGGTCAGCATATTCTCACATTGCTAACTATGTATTCTTTTTAAGTTGTATATGATGTCCGCTCTTTTTCCTATTTCTTTATATTGTGCATTCTGGGTGATGCATCTTCCTGTTTGTGTCCGCTTTTATTTTTTGGATTAAAATTTTTGATCTCTTGGTTTCATGAAAAGACAGATACCAACATGATTTGATTGGTTATATATTTTTGCAGAGGGAAACTGCAAAGGTGGAATCTGTGGAGATGATTGGTTTTTCAAGTTCTGCAGCTTCTACGCTTGGTGACGCAGAACTTTTTATAAGTGAACCTAACTACTCACTAATTCACATGGATGTGGACCATAGCTTCCTGCCAATACCAACTTGCGTTAAGGCTGCCATCTTTGAGAGCTTTGCGAGACAGAATGTGGCCGAGTCTGAAACAGATATTGATAGTGGGATACAAAAATTTATGCAAAAGACTTATGGTCTAACAATTGGTAGCAACACGGAATTGGTGTTTAGTGATTCCTCCATTGCACTGTTTAATAAGATGGTTCTGTGTTGTATTCAAGAAGGTGGAACACTTCTTCTTCCTTCTGGAATAAATGGAAAGTATGTGTATTCGTCCAATTTCCTAAAGGCCAACTTTGTGACAATTCCTACTAATGTGGAAGATGGATTTAAGATCACTGGAAAAGGTCTTGCCACTTCACTTGGAAAAGCTACAAAACCATGGGTTTACATCTGTGGACCCACCATCAACCCCACTGGATTGCTATATACCAATGAGGAGATGCGGGAGATTTTGCAAATTTGCGCTCAGTTTGGAGCAAGGGTTATAATTGATACATCATTCTCAGGGCTGGAGTTTGATGGTTGGGCTGGCTGGAACTTGGATGAGAGTTTGTCAGAGCTAAGGCATGCAGATTCAGCATTTTGCATCTGTTTAATGGGCAATCCATTATATCAGCTGCTAGCTGGAGGCCTTGAATTTGGATTTTTGGCTTTAGATCCTAGTCTAGTTGAAGGTTTTCACAGTTTCCCAGGGTTAAGCAGGCCACATAGCACTAGCAAATATATTTTAAAGAAGCTGTTGGCTTTACGAGAACAGGATTCAGTTAATCTGTCAGAAGCCATTGTTGAACACAAGAAAATCTTGAAATGCAGATCAAACAGTCTACAAAAGGTTAGTGTTTCTATACTCAGTATACAAATATCCTTTCAACATTTTGCGTTTGATATCTTTTGCAGTGATAGCTTGCTCTCTTTTTTGTATGGTATATTTACTTATAGGGCTTTATTATGCAAATGCTTAAAAAGTCATATTTAGTGGTTGAACTCGTTGTTCGCTTTCCTGTTTGATGGATCCTATTCAGAGTGCGCTAGAGATAAAACATATTTAATGCTTCATTGTGCAGTAACTGAATTGTGGCACTTTAGACTTTATTGATTGTTTAATTTCAAAGTTGTTTGACTAACTCTTACCAGTTGCGGAAAAATACTTTCTAAATAAGTTTGAAGGTACCATAAAACTTTAAAACCTACTGGATATGGTTTCTTGTAACTGATGAACTTGTTGACATGGTTAAAAATTTCCAAAAAATATGTGTGAAAATTTACATTTGGTTATTTGCCTGAAGCATGTATCAGTAGTACTGGCATGGCTGGTGGTAAGCTATTTTCTCTTATTGCAAATTTTACTAGATGCAAAATGACTAGCTGACTATCATAATGCATTAGCTTTTTCGTGTACTTTATGCTGACGGTCATTTTAATCAACAGGCACTAGAAAGGTGTGGCTGGGAGGTTGTTGGCTGCTCAGCTGGTGTCTCTTTGGTAGCAAAACCATCAGGTGCTTATGAAGCAAAACTTAATTTCTCAAATTTCAGGGATGCTTTTCTTCAGACCACTGGTCTGTGCATCAACAGCAGCTCATGGACTTGCATCCCTGGTTACTGCCGTTTTAACTTTGCACTTGAGGAATCCATATTTGACAAGGCCTTGGAGTGTATAACTCTCTTCAAAAAGGTAATATTAGATAGTTAAAATGACACTTGCAGTTTGATATTCAAATCCATGTCCAACTGCAAGTATTTCATAATAAGTGCAAATAATCAAATGCCAAGACTAAGTCCTTAACATTATTTGGGCATGTAAGATAAAATCCCTTCATTATTCAGGCTTCTAATCTGTTTATCATTTTATTGGAAGCCAACTTTTTTGTTTTATCAGATGTCTACAGTGGTCATTGGATTGTCCCTCTCAGATGGGCATCAAGACTTATTTGCAAGTGTTCTGCAATAATATTCTTTTTTTTTTAAACGAAAACATTATACTTAATTGCAAGTGTTCTTGCTAGCTTCATGAATTATTTTTATATCTCATATGTATTAAAAACAAGATCTTTGATGAATCTTTTTTCTAGAAATTATTTTTATAAACTTACCCAATTTCTTCATGAATTTATTGTGCTTTTTTTTTTCTCAGTTATCGTCAGCACACTTTCATCCTACTAGGGCAGCACTATAGTAAGGGATTTTGTTTTAGGAAAATCTGGTGTGACGTGTGCATTAGTTTGTCACTTTAACATTATAAAATACCCGGCAGCTGTTGGTGTGGCGGCCCTGAAAAAAAAAAAAATAGTTGGAGGGCAATCTTATTATTATTAAAAATTTCCCCTCATTGTGTTAAATTTTCCCACCACTAAATAATATAAAAAAATCTCATTTTTTTAGTAAAAAGTTAGATATTTAATGGCACTATATGTTTTACGAAGGGATTAATAATTAATGTCATTCTTTAATAAATATTAATTTTTTTCGAAAAAATATTTGACATATTTATTAATATTACATTAGAGAATTAAATATAATTATCAAAAAAGAGAAATTTATATGTAATGACAAGAATGGCCTCATATCTAAATTTTTTTTTTAGAAAGCTGTTGCCGGCCCCGCCCTTGGCCAAGGGTTGGGCCATATGTTTGTGCGGCCGCGATGGTTATGTAAAAAAAGTGAGGGTATTTTTGTCATTATTAATATGTTTTTTTATTAATAATTATACTTAATTCTATCAACATTAAATAATATTAAAATATCCAATTTTTTATAGTAAAAAGATTTACATTTAATGCCACTATACATTCTAATAATTAATATTATTTTTTAACAAATATTAATTTTTAAATAGCGTAGACTGTAAAGTGATGCCCGCCCCTTTGTAAGGTTAACTGGAGTCTCGAGAGCTAAGAAGCAAAACGAATGTTAGAGGCCAGTCTGCCGGTAATTAATTTTCTTGTGCCCACAACCGGCGCCAGCAGAAAAAAGGAGAGGATAGCCATCGTTATCTCCAGAACCGTCTTCACTTGATCAATATTGTACACCCCACTCTCCTCCTCCTATACAAACCACACCTCCGTTCTTCCCCACAAACAGATCGACCCGACAATCAACTTCCATAAGCACTTGCCGTAAGGCAGGAAGGTACTGGCGGGTGGTGGCGCATCTAACCGTCAACTCTGTATTGTATTTGCAACAACGATGAAGAAAATGAAGTCCCTATTGCTCGCTCTCTTGATGTTCATGGGTTGTCCGGCCATGGCCCTTATGCCCTACTCTCGTGCCCTCTGGGACATGATGATCCCCGGCGATGACCCATTCCGAATCCTGGATCAGAGCCCCCTCGCCATCCCCAAGAGCACAGACGCCCTCGCCCTCGCCCGCGCGGACTGGCAGGAGACGCCCACTGCCCACATCATCACCTTCGACGTGCCCGGGATCGGGAAGGAGGACTTGAAGATCGAGGTGGAGGAGAACCCGCGGGTGCTGAGAATAAGCGGGGAGAGGAAGGCGGAGGCGGAGGGGGAGGGGGAGAAGTGGCACCGAAAGGAGAGGACGGGCGGCAAGTTCTGGAGGCAGTTCCGGCTGCCGGCGGCGGCGGATTTGGAGAGCATAAAGGCGCACCTGGAGAAGGGGGTGCTCAGGGTGACGGTGGAGAAGTTGGCGGAGGAGAAGAAGCGGCCGGCCAAGGTGGTCAATGTGGTGGAGGAGATGGATGGTCAGGACATCAAGGCCTCTAAAGCCGAAATGTGATGATGATAAAACGTATGTATATTTTACATGCGTTTATGATATGCCAATGAAAAGATTAGCGAATATCCCACTATACTATACTATACTATACTATCGTAGCTAGTTTGTTACTAAAGACTTTGTTAATGTTGTGTAATTTGTGTGTCAGAAAGAAGATGGAGGACTGCATAATAAGAACTATATGTGGGACGAGTTGCTTTATTTGTTTCCCGGCTTAGGCAATGTTCACGTCTCTTATTGGCATCTATTTCTTCGCTCTCCTTTTTTCTCAACTCTATTGCCGTATATTTCTTGGTGGTTACCAGACTGCAGCAATGGAAGCTTTGAAGAAAAGGGACAATCGGTTGAGACATGAGAGAACAGAGGGTAGATAGGTAGCAAGGCATATAATTGAGTATGCAAAATCTGTTAACGGTGCTTCTTTCTCCTTTTGTTTTACTAATATACGGTGACCTTCGTAACCGCGTTCATTAATTATTTATTTAATAACTAGTTATTCCATATTATTTATTAATAGATTCTTGGTACTATGTGTGAAGGAATTACTATTTTTAGGAGTATAATAAAGCCAAATTATATTGCAAACTACTTATAGCCGACTATTAATGTGTTTTGAGCTCAGCTTGAAAAATTATATATGTATTAAACATCTATATAATGCATTCTAAAATTTATCGTTTTTGTTTGTGAATTGAAAGATTTTAATATAAAAAATGATTTTAAACTCAATAGAATTATCAAATTATTCGGTTCAGTTTGATTCAAAACATAATTAAATACAAACCAAATTAGAGAGAGTGATGGTGAATGTTCAATTGGAATTCGCCCCGATATATATAATCGGGTAATAAATAAAATTTGAGCAAACTAATTTAGAAACAAATTGGTCACTAACACTCGATTCCACTCTGCTAATTTACGTACAGTAGTGTTACGGGTATAGATTCCGGGACGGTCGGAAATTAGGGTTTGGCGGTTGTCCTTAGCAATCCCGTGTCCAATTTGGTAGCTGGAACTAGCCGAGTGGTGGAACAACCTACCGAGTTCTAATTTTGTTAATGTGAAGGCAAAGTGCCGACGGGTGCGTGGGGTCTAATGATCCAGACACGGGTGAGGTTGAGGCTAGTGGGAGCGAAGGGTGCAGATGATCGTGCACTATAACCGAGTATGCCGGGCAGCCAATACCGTGTCCAGTACTAGGTGCAAGTCTGGAACATACCAATAGTGGGCCGATACAAGGGTTGGCTGAGTCAAACCAAAATAGCTCGATCACTTAGCCAAGACGCACCAAGGGAGTTTCCGGTAATTGTTGACGAAACACCAAGGGTTGGATGATGTGTTCGGAGCAAGGTGTACCGTTGATCGGGGAGCCAACGGTGATGAAACTCGAAGAGGCCAATGACGTGTCTGATCAAATTCGAGCCGTTGATCAAAGGCTTGGACGGTGAGGATCCAAGTGATGACGTGTTGCATATTAGCCCAGGACTTCTATATAAAAGAGTTGTCATTCTTTGTGGAGAGTAGAGAGTGGGAGAACAACCATAGAAGAGAAGAGGAAGAGTGAGCTCTCAGTGGAGGAGAGCCACCTTGGTCGGGAGAGGGACTTGGGGGAGCTGCAGCCTGGTCGTGAAGTCGGCCTGAGCCTCCAAGGGAGACTACCAGAGTAGTCGGGTTCCACC
>JAVDBV010001908.1:0-16768 GCA_032619315.1 Piper longum
CCCCCAACCTAGCCCCCCCATCACCTAGTCGCTGTCGTCGGGGGTAATTTTAAGTTTTTAAAATTTCAATTCTAATTTTACCCATATTTAAATAATTACATTAATATTATACTTAAGGTATTTTAGTAATTTATCCAAAAAATAAATTTTTTCCGATTCACCTTGATTCCAAATCGGATTTAAATCGGTTGGAATTGGGTGGATCGACCGATTTAGATGCCGATTTAGGGCCGATCGATTTGGCTCTAAAATCAGATCAGTAAGTTGCCGATCCGATTTAAATCGGCCAATTTCACTTCGAATCGGCCAATTCGTACATCACTGGGGAAAATAAGTAATAAAAAGATTAAAAACTAAATACTCTTATATTTATATAGATTATATCTTTATTTATTTATTATACAATTATCAAATATTAAAATATATAAAATCAGGTAAAAATATCACTTGTGATTAAGAGAATTCACTTAGATTTGAATCAGATGATTCAAAGACCGATTCTATCAATTCAATTTAGACATATTTTTTTGACTAAGGATTTTAATGGAGTCAAGTTAAACCTACTCAATCAGACTCCTCAAACCTATTCTCTCAATAATGGTTCCAACGTACAAACTCGATTTCAAGCAAAACATGTAAATAGTCGTTGAAAGGTAACAAGTGGTACAAAACATGAAAAGACAGAAGAAAACAGTTGAGGTGATTATAAGAAATAAACTCACCAAATCAATGTGAGGGATAGATACATGATCTTAAGACGGGAATACCAACCATGAAGATTTTATCCGTAAGCGTATATTTACAACTTACACGAATGAGAAAAAATGCCTCCATCCTGGTACAATGTTCCAAGACCTGAGCATATTTTCGACATACAAATACATAACTTGCGCTCAATTATCAGCCCGATCAAAGGGGCTTTCATTCATACAAACTTCACTGGCCAAATGGCTAGCAAAAGTCGAACTGGAAACGTCCTCTTCTCCACTTTCAGAAGCTTGGCCCGCATCAAACAAATCCGCATCTTTGTCTGAAGACATAAGCTCCAAGGATTCGACGGTAGGACTGCGAGAAAGGCCATCAACTCCAGTAAAAACAGGACTTGTACCCGCCCCTGCTGCTAATCTTATAACATCCTTCTTAACAATGTTGAAAACAATTCCGTCCCTGGTTCTTTCGGGTTGCAAGAGATCACCTTCTGCCACTACAATTGCGGAAGAAGAGCCAGTGGAGGCTCGACTGCTGACTTCTGTATCAAAATCCAGATTGCCCTCAACCTTCCTCAAGTTCTCATAGTCAAAACTTCCACCCCCGGCAGGACTCGAACAAGTGCTGATATGTTCAGCAAGATACTCAGTCGCATTGGTGTTTATATGTTGCAAGGCAGCTTCTCCCATCAATGGCGTGCTCCCTCCTACGTCCGGTTCCAAAGATTGGACATACTGCATAAATTTCTGGGCAGAGGCGGTCCTCATCAATGGCCCACCGGATCTAGTCCATGAATGCAGTTCAGAACTCTCCGACTCGCTCTCACTTCCATCATGTTTACCGTGAAATAATGGTAAATTTCTCCCTGCAGGATGAAAGTGAGTATCACCTTGATATAAAGAGGCGGCAACATCAGCTAAATCTTCAAGTGATCCTGCTGAATTTTCTCTGGCTATGCAATTCCAAGAGGGAATTCTTCTCGAAGCATTGAACCTGACGGTTGAAGATAAACCATGGGACGATGCAGCCATTCGCTGCTCATCTCTTCTCTTCAGCCTACGCATATGATTCAGAAGTGCAACACACTCATCCAGAACTAGCTCAATGCTGCAGTTGGCCTTTATTGCAGAGAGTTTTTCCCAGGTGCATCTCCTACCTTGATTAGCGGCTTTTTGAAGCTCCATGTAGGATGGATTTTGGATAATTTTTGAGTACTGAAACAAAACCACATAAGATTTAATTATAAATGAGGTCAAAGTGCCCACATATTATTGAGGCACATAATGTTAAAAAGATTTTCAAACCAGCAATAGCATTGTTACAATTTGTAGGATAATGCCATGAGCACAAAAATAGATGAGACTGTCAACAAAAGAAGAGGGCATTTTTATCTAACCTGAGCAAGAGTGGCCGGCATAACAACAGTAACATCGCCTTCCCACTCTTGAGCAAAAAGCTTTGCCAGTCCTCCCAATGGAAAACCAAGCTCCAATATCTGATTGCATCTGTGTTTAACCTCCATCTCTGCAAGATGAGCGAGCTGGAATTCCAAGATGTACATATGAATCAATTTTTTATCTACTAAAACTAGCTATACTGAATATACGTCTCAAAGAAGAAAGAAAAAGGTAACTTGAAGAAGAAGAAGAAAAAAATACACTTTCAAAATTGCAAGCCAAACAAATCAAAATACATACGAGAGGCAGAAGTAAATATAAACGTATGGAGTACCTTTGCAGCGAAATTGCCTCCATAAGCTCTAACAAGTTCCTTCAACCTCAAAAATGGAGCAATGTGAGGGTTAGCCTGGCTGACAATAAAATGATTCACATTAAACAACTCCTTCAGCTGCTTCATGGGCAGATCACTCTCCAAACTCCCATCCCTCCACCGGCGCGAGGAATTACCAGTTTTCTTCTTACCACTTCCCTCCTTACAATTATTAGTTCCTTCCTTACCAGTTCTCTCTTTATCAGCTCCCTCCTTACTAAATCCCTCCTCAAAGGGAGCATGGAAAGGAACAAGCTCACCACTCCTGTCCTTTGCCATGAGCTCCTGAGCTTCAAATAAACCAGGGAATGCACAAGATGCCGTCACCGCACTCCATATCACAACATGAGGTGAGGTCAAGTAATTGAGGCACCTGGGAGGTTCGTGTTTTCTTGGAGAACAAACAGTTATACCAAGAATTCTACCAGTCATATCATAAGCCTCCTGGAAGGTGAGATTGCCGGTGAGGCTCCTAAGCAGTCTCTGCAATTGCCGGATATCATGAAGCGCACCTTGTGTCATAATTCTTCTAACCACCGTGAAAATCCCGCCCATCTGATCAAAAAACTGCAACGAGTGCCATTTATCCTCGAAAAAACTCTCGAGCTCAGGCCTAGACCTGGTGGCAACAATAGCACACATAATAGAGCCAACACTAGAACCAGCAACGATCCGGGGAAGAAGCTTATTTTCAACCAGAGTTTTCACCACCCCTACATGAAATGCGCCAAGGGAGGCGCCCCCACTCAGCAAGAGCGCAGTCCTGCCGAAGGCATGCCTTGTTTCGTGCATAAAAGCCAGCTTCTCTTCAAGAAGAAGTTCTTCCGAATCAGAATCACAGACCATTCTCAGCTGCGTCGACACCTCGTCAATGTATTCCTTGATTAACCGAGGCACTTGCAGCCTGCCCTTATGAAGATCGGGATTACACATATTCCCCAAATTCCTCAGCAAATCGGCCCTCATACAAAAGATAATGTCCCTCAAGGACCCCTGTCGCCGCCGGTCCCGAAACTCCTTCAACTTGTACTTGACCAACTCCTCGTCATAGAGATCAGATTCGCTCATCTTGGGCGTCTCCTGTTCGAGCATCTTGGCCGCGTGCGACCACTCTTCGTACGTGACCGCGCTCCGCATCGTGTTCCTCCAGAACTTGCGCTTGTACACAGACCTGGCCCTCAACCGGACATTCGTGCACCGCCTCAACACAAAGGCGATGACGGTGATCAAGACAAGTATGCCTTGCGGGTTCCTCGGGTGAAACCAAGAGACCAGCGGCAGCACCGACTCTCGAAACCGGAAGAGCAGAAAGCACACGAAGTTAAGAACTTGGTGCCGAAATCGGGAAGCAGACTTGCAAAACAGAATACGGAGAGCAATCGTTCGACCCACAATCGTGGAGGGGCCGATCGAGAAGGGCGTCACGCTAGCCTCGCTGCTAATCTCCATTACACGACCACCCGAGAAGAAGATGATGCAAATAAGCAATAAGGCAATCAATCAAATCTTCAACCCCCCACCCAGCAATAAAAGCCAAGCAGAGAAGGTTGATACCCAAGGCCGAGACCAAGAATTAATACCGGCGGAACAGAGAAAAAGAAAAAAGAATTGCAGAATCTTCAACAACCTACCGACAGCAGTGAGCGCACCCCAGGCTAAAACAAGAAGCCAATAATCCAATGATACATGATACAGGGATAGGAAGGTGATGGGGCAGGAGGAGGAGAAAGGAACCGGAGTTTGACGCAAATAAATTTAGAAGACGGAAGACGGGAGGTGGTCGGGAGAGAGGACGGAGAACCGAAACAAAGGCCGCCAAACAGGAAATACGGATTTTGGTGAGACTGGGCGATATTTATTGCTACTTATTCATACTATATTTATTTATAATATAGAGAGATATAGGCTACTTATTTATATTATATATAGAGAGATATAGGATACTTATTTATTGATATTTATTTATAATACAGAGAGCTATAGGATTACTCATTTATATTATATATTTAGAGAGATATATATAGATAGGATCCTAATCAGCACACACCCGTCACCGGTGGTGTCTGCGTATCGTATATAATCATATGTCATATATGCCATGTATATAATAACGTGTGGACAATGCCCCAAAATACTGGCCTCTCCTTTCCGTGACACGTTTTTACCCAACATTAAAGCCGGGATTGTACGCATTGGACACCCGTTATAAGTTGCTTTTTATTACATATAATAAAAATAACTAATTGTATTTATTAAGATTAGGGGAAACCCATTAGTCTCTTATGAAGATGTTTGCCTATGGCCTAAGCCGCCACGCTCAAAGAAATAAATTTTGTTTTTATCAATATTTTTTGATTGATTACTTAGTATGAAATAAATAGATACTATTCATTCAAAATTTACATCCGCTTGAAACACCATCTCATTAATTAGATCTGTCCTTTTGTACTTTTCATTAAAACCTTAGTGTAGTAATAAGTTTCTCAATACTATACTACTATTAACTACTACTTTCTTCATAAATAAAATAAAATAATAAAATAATAATAAACGCGTGGCCACCATTAATGTTTAGCAATATTTTTCTCAATAAGAAATAATGTAAAAATAATTAGAGATACGAGATGAATTATCATGAGTTAATATGATAGCTAGATAGATATAATACATATATTACTGATTATAATTATAATTTTTTTTACAAGATTAATAAATAGATAGATTGGGGATGTTGGTCAATAGGATTCCACGTAAGCTCGGTTCGGTTCCAAACCCCTCTTAGGCAACCTAATTCTCAAATTGAACTAAACTCGACCTTCTTTTAAAATCGAATCGAACTAAACGGAAATATTTTGGTTTGTTTTATTTGAAATTTAAATTATTAAAATTATATTAAAATTACTTATAATTTTGATAATAATTCAAATCAAAACATGATTTACCTATTATAATCATATTCAAAAGTATTCGATACATATATATATATATATATATTATTGAGCATCTCAAATAAAATAAAAATAAATCAAAATAAACTGATAATAACCTAAATAAAATAAAACGTGAATATTAATGTTTTATTTTAAAAAAATAGTTTTTTTTGGATTGGGTTTTATACAGCTTCAAACCCAATTTCTTATCTTGGAATCAGTTACCCAAGAGAAGAACCCAACGTGGAACTATATAGTATTCTATAATCTTTTTTAAAAAAATATAGATTAAAAAAAGAGAGAAAAATTTTCAGTTCAATTTCTTAAAAAAAAAGCTGGTCTCATGAGACCCAAACTGATGAACGTTTTAGGAAACGAGCGAAATCCGGATGGATCCATGCCCAATATTTTTGGTTGAGTTGGGCACTAAGATTAACCAGAACCCAGGAACGTCCTATTGGAACCGATAACATATTAGGTATTTGTTGTTGCATTCCCTGAAAACAACAGAGCATATGGTTACTTTCCTGTTGATGTGAGATTGGCCGTTGATGGTGCGTATATATAATTTTGATCCTATTCAAAAGCTTTTTTTAATATAAGCAAGCTATTTTAAACTTTGATTACACGCTGGAGCCTAAGACATGTTAAGGCTAAAGCTCCATCTTTTAAGCAGAGTGGTTGAAGCATCTTATTTTACCATTTTCATTGAAGAGTTCTTATGTTACGCTTCTGCAAAACAGAAGCAAAACTCGCAATGTCAACAAGAAATGCGTACCGCACCTCAAAATAGAACGTGTCAAGGAATGCCTGTCGGTGATGCATCTCGTGCAGCAGTCTTGACGCTACCGCATGGGGTCACGTCACCTGCTCCTTTCGTCTATAATATCCCAACGTGATTCCCATTTTTTTTTCTAGGTTATTTACGTCCTTGTATTTGAAAAAAAAAAAAGTGACGAGCGGCTTCACTTGGTGAAGATTGAAGAAAATGAGGTTACCAGCGACATCTAGAAATTAAAAAAAAAAAATCAGCAGCTTCTATTCAACTGCAGTGCAGATTGGAACAAGGAAAGCCAAGTAAACGTGAATTAGGTGGGATATCACAAACCTGTCATTGTTTTAAGAACGTCCCAGGGGTGATTAAATGACAAGGTGAAGATCACAGAAATTCAACTGTATAACCTGCTATGTACCCATTATGAAAAAAAGTCCGAATAATTTACACCTTCTAGCTTCAACCTATAAATTACAGATTCGTGTTTTCCAAGCCAATTATACAGATTTCATCAGAATCGTTGCCATTGTCATTCTTTGACAAACTTATTGTTAGAAGAGACTTTTAGAAGGATGTCCGTACAGTTGCTGCGAAATTGAACAACTGATCGATTGCAGGGCACATACCTTGCATTCTTTGCTTATCTAAGTGTATTCTTTTTATCTTTTATTTATGAGAGTAGACGCCGTGTAAATCACGTCACCACTATCGTTAGAATTTTTTTTAAACAAAAAATATTACAATTAAAAGGTTCTAAACAACACGATGTCACGAGCAAACACATGATTAAATTAGCTCAACAAAAGTAAACCATTTTATGCTACTACACTTGTCCGGACTGTAACAGCAACAAGACTCACTCATATCATTCAAAATCATGAAATAAAAATGTCACACACCAGGTCTAAATTCACTTCTTGGGTGCTCGACGAGGCCTGCTCTCAATTTTCTCCCATCTCTTTTCTTTATCTTGTGAACTTTTATAGTAAAAAATTGATCGTTCAATTTTTCATTCAAACATCAACAAGGCATTATTTGTCAAAAATGTTTATATTAAAACTAATGTGCGGTGCTGTGATGGACACTCAAAAATTTATATTTATACACTGGTAATGCATGCAGGAACAGGAAGAGGAAGGGGAAGAGGAGAGGACCCAAGAAGGTGGTGAATTCAATTATACCTCCGACATCTCCATGCAGAAACAGAGAAGAGAGCTCTATCCTGCCAACATATAACCACACTCCCATTCTCCTCCTTAATCCTATAGCCCTCGCACCCGAAGCTTTGCAACAACCTCGTCGCTTGCAACATGGCGTAGTAGCTCAAAGGAACTCTCCCAAACCCCGCCATGTCCAGCCTTTGAATCCATTTCTCCAGCTTCTCATGTCTCTCCTTCCTCTCCAAGCCTTCGCAGGCAATGATGTCCTTGATCTCCTCTCCCAACAAAATCTTCTCCACTTTCATTCTCTCCATGGACCCTCTTGACACCGTCGACTCCAAGCAGTCGAAGAGAGCGGCATAGAAGTGGAGCGCCTCCAAGAGCCTCTCCATAAGGTTGGAGCCGTTGTGATTCGACTCCTGCTCGGACACCAACATGACCTTGGGGGATAAGCTCCACATGGAGGCGAGGAAGCCCTCCATTTTTGCAGAGAACGGGAGAGAGAAAGAGGAGTCGGGACTTGTTGGGCTTTGCCCATTGATTAAATCCTTCTCCAGAAGCTCTCCAAGAGTCCTTGAAGATGGAAGAGTCATCTTCCTTTGCCCACCATCAACACAAGCAAGAAGTGGGTGCAGTTGCAGCACCGAGCTTATAGCCAGAGCCTCCCCTGTCTTCACCCTCAAGCTCTCCACGTCCAAAGCCTCCAACTTGGACACAACAGGGTGAAACTGGAACGGAATGTCCAACTTCTATGCTTCTTGGCTCAGTCTGGCAGCGGTTTGATCCAACACCTCCTTCTGTTCATGAACCCCAGTTATTCTCAGATGAGGAGGACCCGCCGGGCGGGAGCTCAAGGCTTGTAACAAGGCAATCCATTGAACAGGCTCTGACGAGTTCAGATCAATTATGTGAACCATCTTCTCACCTTCCATGGCTTCAAGTATGGCTTGATTGGACACAAGGTACGCCACCTTCAGAAAGGGACACAGGTCAAAGAAGAACCTTCGGACAAGAATAGATTCGGATAAGGAAGACAATTTGGTGGAGTGGAGAGCCTTGTATAGGCCTGGCCAGGCCCTGAGAACTCGGTCGGCCAGGCCCTCCGCGAAGTAGGCGGCCATGCGCTGCATGGAGTCGCCATCAGAGGAGGAAAGGAGGGAAATCTGCTCAAGGCAGAGGTTGGCGCCGTCCAGATTGCCAGCGGCAACATGGTTGGCGCAGGTGAGGAGGAGCTGGATGAGACAGAGCCCTCGCTCTTCGGATTTCAGCTCTCTGAGCCATGGATAGGGGGAGCCCAAGGTGGGGGAGATGGACATCAAGGAAAAGTACTGCAGTGGGGAGGAGGTCACGGAGGAAGACCCATCATCTTGAGTCATACCGGCCATGTAGAGGAGACTCGCGCAGGTTTTTGTTTTTCAATGGTTTGGTGACTGCAAATGAAGGAAAGGAGGCTTTAACGGCGGACGATTAAAGATGGTTTGACAATTAGAGAACACGAGATTGGGCAAAGTCGATGAACGGAAAGGTGGCGTTAGAATCGGTAAAAGCCTAAGAGGTTTACATGTCCAAAAGTCCCTCGCCTGTGGACCATTGATCTGAAATGGAGAAAAAGAACTCCTCGAAAGAGCTCACGACAGATCACCAAAAGAAGGCGATAATCACCAAAGTTTTGACAAAACAAGAAACAAACTCAATCGACTATAATCTATGCTAAACTATTGCAAAGTCACGCACCTAATAAGTGTCCTTATAAAAAACAGTAAGGATTCTTAAAAGCCCGCAATTCTAACTTCAAGAAACTAAAATCCAAAAGGCAGCAAGCAGACAGAAGAACGATTACCTTGGACGAGGAGCAACCTGTAGGGTATACAAATTGAACAAGACCCAGAATGCACAAGCCTCGCAAAAGAAGAACAAATCAAGCAAAAGAAAAGAAAAGACGACATAAATCCATTCAAACAAATTCAGCAAAACAAATGAACACCAATCAAGAAGCTGCTCCTGGAAGCCAGTTGGAATCGATTCCCTGAGCCAAAAGCACAAACACCCACATCCTGATTGGTGCGTGGTTTTATCAGAAAGGACCAACAAGGATTGCAAGGCAATAGGCCCGGCAATACTTGTTTATTACACGAGCCCTTCGTACGCTTGCGTTGCGGTGTAATGTTTTGTCCGCGTCAATGGAATAAAGGAATTTGTGTGAAGAGGGAGCCCAAGAAGTCCTACTCTTCCTGTGCTCATTATTTGTCCAAGTTCTGGTCTAATCCTTCCGCTGCGTTCTATAATAATTGCCCTTACATCCCAATCAAACCAAACTACTCTCCCTCTTTAGTCTGCGTCTGTAAATGCTACAAGGAAAGAAAGCTGGCCTTGTTATTCCTCTCGTGCGCTCCAGTCCAAGCTCGCTCTCACAAAATAATACAAAACAAGGCTCGACTGTTTTGTTTGGCTGCATGCAATGTGGGAGCTTGCAAGGCTTTGGAGCTTGGGCAGGGCCCCTCCTAGCTTTGTTCCGTTTGATAGTGCCAAAGACCATGCCCTTGTTATTATCTTCCACATTCAGACAACGAGAAAAGGAGCTTAGGGAAGAAGACAAGGATGGCAAGTGGAGGACTTAAGGCTTAGCTATGAAGGTAGGTAGGATTGGACATCGTCGGCAAACCGATAATGCGGAGAAACCTCGGTTGCTTGCGGTTCATACTTGGACACAACGACCCATGGGTTTCGCACGGAAGAAAAACGTCTATATGTAGCCATTTTTTTTGTTTGTTTCAAAGCATGTATTGCCAATATCTAATGGTGAAATTCTTATATTTATCGTTTAACATGCAAACAAACGCGAACCTCGCATTCCTCAGATGGGCGATTAGTGAACAGCCAACGTGATTATGACGTGAACGTCATAAACTGGGGGAACTTTTCACGAGGTGGCATGGCCGTCGCGTCCTTGACGCACATACGGCATTTTCCTAGAGCGTTAATTCTCCTTTCAAGAAGATGGGAGATGGTGCAAGTGTCGGTGAAAACAAGGTGAAGAGCGACTACTTACCATGTCTCGAATTTGCAGAATCATCAGGGCATCCTGTTCTGTGAAGAAAAGGTGCATGTTTGGAATGCAACACCAAGCGTGGTATTGCTTCCATGTGAGAAGTTCACTAGACAGTCTTTCAAACTGCTTTATCTTTAGAGCAGAAATGCTGTCTCCATTTCACGGTAATGAATTTGTCAATTTATCAAACGAAATGACATGATCATAGATTCATAGGAGGCCGTTGTCGCGGGACGTTGTAGAGACTCATGTTTTCAAGTGTCGTACAACAAATACAAAAGAACACAGAAGATAGAATTGCCAAATGGACAAAACTGAATAGACGAGGCTTAGATTTTGAACAGAAAACCAGAGAATAACTCCAAAGCTCACGAAGGGAGACAACTTCTAAAGCATTTCATCTTTCTTAATCAAGTGCTCCTTTGGAATGAGATAAAAGTGGAAAAAATACGAGAAATATGTACTTTTCACGCTTTTTCCGGTTTTGTGCGGGAGAAAATGTGAAAAAAGAATTATTTTGAGCTTTTAACATATAGTGGAAAAATTAGGTATAAAGGGCAAAAATATAAATTATATAAAATACCATCAAAATTAAATTTAATAATTTTCTTTTTAAATTATGAAGGCAACCTATCCGCCACAGGCCCACAGCATAACCTCAGGTCCAGCCTAGGCCTAAAGGCAGCCAGCCACCTAAACCCTAGATCTCACCAACCTAACTAGCCTTGCCAGCAAAGGAGCAACTCGCGGCCGACTGATTTAATTTTTTTATAATTTTGGGTTAAGTTATTTTAAATTTTTTATTTTATGATAAAATGAATTCAATGACAATTTTCTCATTATAATAATCTTTTATATTTAGTTTTGATTCTCCCACCACCACCCAATAATATTTAAAATTATCCTCCATTTTTGGAAAAAATATTTATTTTCCATTATAAAAGAAAACTCTTTAATAATCCTTTTTTCATAGAAATACAAAAAATGAGATAAATTTTCTTTTATTTTAAACCAAAATGGTTAAGAAAACTTATTTCTTCCTCTTTTCTTTTCTTTTTCATCCTCACATCTAATTTCTTTTATTTTTTGACAATTTAAATTGGGTCTATTTGGATAGTGAAAAAGAAAATTTTATTCTATGTGTGAAAAAAGCAGTCTTCTACTTGTTTAGTTTGAATGAAAATACGAGAAAATGAAATCTATTTTTCAGCAACCAAGAAAATTTCTTTGCAACCATTTTTCAAAAAGAGAGAAAGTGAAAATGATATATACATTTTATTTTTCCAATCAAGCACAGAAAAAATGATTGAAAAATTAATTTATTTTTCTTCTTTGTTCCTCTTTCCACATCTAGTTACTTAATTTTTTCACTAATCAAAAAACTCTAAATAAATCAAGTTAAAGAATATAAATACATATACTTTTTTTAACCTCAAATTGTAGTAAACAGGATATTATCCCAATCAATATCTACATTATGATTTTAACACAATATAACAAAGGAAACCCATATTTATTCTACACGTCTTTTTTGTCATGTATCCTTTAATAATTCTTCTAAATTTATCACGTGCTTTAATTTACCCTTTCTTATTGAGAAAGTTAATATATATTAGTTTTCATATAATAATTTTAACTTGTATTAAGAAAGTTCGCATGCCTCTTATTATTTTGTAATTTCCCTTTCTTATTGGAAAAGTAATAATTCTAAACCAAGCTGATACTATATATTTTCAAAAGTAAAACTCTATACTTTCAAATTAAATTCAAACGCATATATTTATAATGATACTTATAAATTGTAAATTAAGTCTTTTATTCCTTTTCCTATTAAGAAAGTCCACTTCATTTATTACTTAAATAAAAATAATAATAAATCATTTTTTATTAAGAATTCCCAGTCGTTATTTTATAATTTTATCTTTTTATTTAAAAAACATATTAATTAATAGAAGTTTTAACATAATTTAATTCAACTGTAATTAGACTTTTCAAATGCTTAAGTACTAACATAAAATATACAATTTACGAGCACATTCTAATAACTTCAATAATTTTTTTTAAATGTAACATTACATTGAAAGTTGATTTAGATTATAAACAATATGATTCTTAAAATATGATAACTATTAAAGTAAAAAATTCTTATTCAAGTTGGTATGAATAAAAAACAAAGATTTATATCTTTAGATTGCACACCATGGGTCTTCAAAAATTACTTAAAATAAGGTAAAAGTTTTAACTAAGTAGATAAAAGCAATAAATAAAAAGCTTTTAATTCAAATAAATTTATATAATTAATTAGAATCATCAATTTTTAAATCAAACACAACTACAATTTCATTATGTATTCAAAGCATAAATTGTACACTCACTAAAATCTAGAAAATATATATTTATGATATTCATTAAAATGAGGCATAGTAAGCGATAAATAAGTATAAAAATAATCAAATAAATAAACTCATAAATATTTAGTTCGAATAATAAATACATAAAAATAAATAATACACATAAAATAAATAATAGCACATTTGCTAATAAATTATAAATAAATAAATAATAATTTGATAAATTAATTAATAGTTAACATCAATTAATCATGTATAATAACAATATAACTATTAAATACATAAATATATAAATAAACACAAATTAATAATAGCATACCCGTGAGCGAACAAATAAATAAATAAATAAAATTTGATAATGATTAAATTAATATTAATAAGTTAATACATCATCAATGATACTAAACAATCATATAAGCATTCATCATAATTGACAATATATAAATAATTATAAATAAATAATTATAAATAAATATTAATAAATAAATAAATAAATAAACAAATAAATAATAAAGAATACTCATAATATCAAAAAATGTTAAATAATGTGAATGTATATTTAAAATAATTTTGGGAGTTTTGAATAAAAAAATGGTCAAAATGGGTAAAAACATTTGAAAATGACTGAAAAATGTAACCGAGTCAACTGGTATGAACCAGGTCAACCAGAGGCTGTGCTTGTTTGGCCGGACACAAGCACAGGTGAGGACAAGTTACACGGTCACGAGGTGGGTGCACATGCTCACAAATAGTCGTGTAGACGGACGCTGACAATACTGAATTGGGTAAACTGGCCTGATAGTTGACAGGAGTTCCTATCATCGAAAATTGCCAACGGCGGTGAGGTAGGGGTTGCCGCTGCTCCTAATTGACAGAGGAGGTTGAGGCGGGTGTGATGATGTTGGTGATCGACGGAGTCTGGCAATCGGTTGGGGCGGAATATGGTCGGAAAGTGGGCAAAATCGCCATTGGGTATGACGATGTCGTCAGCAACGATCGCGGCCATGGCAGGGGTTGAGGGTAGTCTCAAAAGTGGCCTCATTGTGAGGAAGCCGTTTGGGGTGATGGTCAGCGATGTCTAGCCGATGATTGGTAGGAAAACGGGCAAAAGGAGATGGAAATGCAGCCGAGAAACTACGAGTCGTAAGCAGCGAATGCGGCCATGGTGGACGTGGGGGTTGGATTCAAAAGGAAGATCTCGGTGAGGGAAGCTATATGGGTGGTCGACCTTGTTGGAAGAAGCTCATTGGCGTTGAAAAATGGCTCCATTGATGGTGGCGATAGTGAGAAACGGCCCAAAAATGGCCTTATCGGCAGCTACTATAGCAACACCAGTGTCAGAGTTGGGTCTGGATTGATAGCCGCTACGAGACGGTCACGATAATGCCAATCAAGTAGCCGGAGGCGGAATAGAGACTCGCCAGTGATATCCCAATGTGGTGGCGGCACTAGGGGTAGAGAAACTCCGAAAATATGGAAGAAATCACTGAAAAATGTCTAGGTGGAAGCTAGGGATGTCATGATCGAACCATATCTTGTCGCATGGCACAATCCGAATGTCTGTAAACTCGTGAGCCAAGTGGGGTCCACTTGAAATATATACAATATATATATATATATATATATATATATGGACAAAAAACTCACATCAATGCCAACAAAAGTCAAAATTGACCCGAGGCCTAAAAGTAGCCTTATAAATAAAAATCGAGACAAGAAAGTTAAATAGGCCTCGAAATTCAGAACTCAATCAGATGAAAATTTGAAACTCAAATCAAAATTGGACTCATAAGGGCAATTTAATAGTCTAAAATCCCGGTGACAGATGCAAAGGAGATGTCCTATTAAGTCAAAATGAATATTAAACGTTGCAACGGCTTAGACCTAACTCTAAAACCTTGAGCTGGAATAAGTATAAACTCGTATACCTCGTGTATACTGATAACTCATGCTATATTATAGCATAACGGAAATCATTATTTATATATCGGGTATACTCAACTTCTATACTATGTTTATACGGTCATCTGGACCCCAAACTCATAGTTTAAAAATTGAATTGGCCCAAACCGGATAAAACAACAAATGGGTAAAATTTTAATCCAAAGCTGGAATTTTATAGTGAGCAAGGGCATAGGAGCTTTTGACATCTGTTACAATGAGAGGATGTTCTTCACTTAACAAAACATAAATTACCCGTCTTGTTGATCAGTTTTACTTCAGAAAGCAAATTTTTAGTGATCAGACAAAAATTTCGCAGGTGAAATTTTGATGAGTGTAACTTCAACCTCTGACTGGTGACCAGAAGAGTACTGCAAGTTATTGAACAATTATAGCATGAATGAAAACATTCAATTAAGTGTATTAGTTCTCTATCAAATAAATACAGCCCCAACATCAAAAAAATTCTATAAGCCCATAAAACCATGTTAAGTAATTTCATCATCTGATAGTACACTACAAATAACCAAAGCCACTATTTCTCTCAAAAAATACTGTACTCAAGAAACATTTTCTTCTATGCTTGTCAAATGCATAGAAGAGGACAACAGAAATATTCATGATAAAAGGCTTCAAATTTAGATGTGCATTTAGAAATATGGAAGATTCATTCACCTTTCCTATTGAGTCAACAGGCATGTCAATTGAACTTTCGCTTTTAATAGAACCCTTCAATGGCAAATTTTCAACTTGTCTTGAAAAAGATAGACCCATGATTAGGGCAGGCATATGTTGAACACCTCACTTGAGAACTTGGCATGCAATTGTTACTTGCAGTCTGCAGTGAATGAGCTAAACCAGAGCTCGACAGACACTCACGTGCTGTTTCTTGACCTTCCTCGTTAAGCATATACCTTAAAGAAATAGTCGATCATTTATAATTTTTAAAGGGAAGTAATCACATTCAAGAAGAAAGATTAACTGGTCAAGAATGGCATGGGGTTAGATATCAAAATAAAATTTTAACACAACACTAGCACTTGACAAACAAGGTAGAAATTATTAGAATTAATTTGTCCATTTTGTATAGCCTTCAGTTGATAGTGACGAAAACTAATTACATACCAAAAGAAAAAGAAAAATTTAAGCCGGTGTTATAAATTCCTGCATAATTTTATAGAAACTGCAGCCTTACTTTGCTGGGCAGCTAGATTTGACGATTAAACCTTTGGCTATCAAGGTCTTCATACAGCTCCATCACTGTACCACTCTCGAGGGAAACTCTCAAGTTGAGTGAGTTTTCCTTGCCATTTTCTATCCAAATAAACTTCCATTCATATTTAGCCTTTTAAGCATAAGGAACTGGCGCAATTCGAACCCCCGAAAGCCCACTGGTTTCAGCTGCATCAACAAGTTGCTGCTTTAGTATATAACTGTTTCCACTAGAAAATGCCCAACACATTTAAAATACAATAATGCGTTGATGTTAGTCCAAGTACAAAAAGAACAAGAGGAAAGCCTCCAACCGAGAAAAAAGCAGAACACAAGGGCAAACCAAAATAACACCTATAGAGTGTAATAAAGAGTGCATACCCTTTAATACCATAAGTTTAAACATACATTGTATATAATAGTACCCGTCTATTCGACGCCTCTTTGGGTGTAAGGAAACTTAATACATAGAGATGTCAAAATCCTTTAAGAATAGAATAACCCTCTCACTAATCGCATAAAATTTCATTCACATATTTTTCTACTAGGAATGTTTTATAAAATTTTTTGCCCGAATTTGGAGTAACCAACTTTCACTCGATTCTTATGGATGGGGGATCTATTTCACTGTCACAAACCCTTTAGCTTCTACACTCGAAGTTTTCCAATATTTATATTATGAAAGAATACAAAAAAAGATCATTTAAAATCTTCCTTTGTTTTTCGGATCAAGAAACCAGAGCCCGATGTTATTTGCGTATGTGTCCGCTCATGGTATACACGAAGTACACTTCACCAACTCTTGACTCATTGAAAATTCGATATATATATATATATATATATACATATATATATATATATATATATATATA
>JAVDBV010001909.1:0-11807 GCA_032619315.1 Piper longum
AAGTTCTTGGTTGTGTGAAAAAAATCTATATCATTACTAGCAAGCAATATATCATTAACATAAAAAACAAAAAAAATATACTTACTCTTACTAAACTTATGGTATATACAATCATCAATCACAATCATCTCAAAAACGAACGAGAGAATAATTTGATGAAATTTGTGATATCATTGACGAGAAGCTTACTTAAGTCCATAGATAGATTTCTTTAATTTGCAAACCATATTCTTTTAATCTCCCGATACAAAGTTTTCTCGTTACACCATATAAATTGTTTCATCAATGTTACCATTTATAAATGCAGTCTTTACATCCATCTGATGTAATTCAAGATCAAAATGTACTACTAATGCCATAATTATTCTGAATGAGTCTTTTGATGAAATTGGAGAGAAAGTCTTATTATAATCAATGTTTTCCTTTTGAATAAAGCCTTTAGCAACAAGACGAGCCTTATATCTTTCTACATCACCTTTCGAATCCCTCTTGATTTTAAATATCCATTTTCAACTAATAGGTTTCGCACCTTCAGGCAATGAGACAAGATCCCATATGTCATTAGTTTTCATGGACTTCATCTCTTCATTCAAGGCATTAATCCACTTTTGAGAATTAAAACTTTTCATGACCTGATGAAAGTTGATTGGATCATCTTTCACCATTCTATTGTTATCCTCATGTTCTTGGAGAAAGATGATATAATCATCTGAGATTACATTTCTCATTTCTTTTGTGGATCTCATCAATGACATTTGTTCTTGGGGCTGTTGAGTTTGCTCTTCAGGTATAACTTGATTAGGGAGATTCTCGACATTGTCTTGTAATTTTAGTATTATTTCTTGAACAACATCAAGAATATAATCCTGATTATTGTCGAAAACAATCATAAGAAGAGAAATAGTTTCTTCTTCAAAGGCAAAGTCTCTAACCTCATTTTCCCCTCCAAACTCAACATCCTCAAAGAATTGGGCATTTCCCGTCTCAAAAAATGACCTTATTGTGGGATCATAAAACTTACACCCTCTAGACCGTTTAGAGTGCCCAACAAAATAGCTGCTTATTATTCTTGAGTCCAATTTCCTTTCATTTGGCCTATAAGGCCTTGCCTCAGCCGGACAACCCCAAATACGTAAATGCTTAAGAGTGGGTTTTTTTCCAGTCCATAATTCATAAGAGGTCTTAATTATTACCTTTGTTGGTACTCTATTAAAAAGATATGCTGATGTCTTTAGCTCCTCACCCCAGAGTGAATTAGGTAAAGTAGTATGAGCAATTATACTTCTTATCATGTCTTTTAATATTCGATTTCGTATCTCAGCAACACCATTCATGCTAGGAGTACCTGGCATTGTGTATTGTGGGATAATTTCGTACTCTTATAGGAATTTGGTAAATGGTCTTGAACATTGTACACTTAATCTATCATATCTACCATAGTATTCACTACCACGATCAGATATGACAGCCTTAATAGTTTTGTCAAATTGGTTCTCAACTTCAGCTTTATATGCCTTAAATATATCTAATGCTTGAGACTTCTCATGAATGAGATAAAGGTAACCATAACGAGAATAATCGTCTTTGAACGTAATAAAATATTATTGACCATTCCAAGAAGCTGTAGGGAATGACCCACAAATGTCTGTATGTATTAGCTCTAAGACGCTTGAAGATCTATTGGTGCGTAGTTTCCTTGTATTTATTTATTTTTTCTTAATGCACTCAATACAAACTTGAAAAATCTGATAAATTAAGAGAATCAAGAATTCCAACTGACATAAGTCGTTCAATTCTTTGTTTAGAAATATGTCCTAAACATTTGTGTCACAGTAAAGCAGAATTCTCATTGGCTAATTCAGAATTCTCATTGGCTAATTTTCTTTTCGTACTACGTAATCCTGCCCCATGCAAAGTTTCATTAAAAGATGTAATAGTATTAAGTAAATATAGATTATCATAAAAAGACAATGAAGCTGTACCTACAATATTTGAATTTAGAAAAAGACTTAACTTATTATTTCTAAATAAATAAGAGTAACTAAAACTGTCCAATATAGAAATAGAAACCAAATTTTGTCTAAAAGACGGTACTACATATGTCTTTTTTAAATCCAAATAATATTCTGTCTTCAATAATAATCTAAAAATCCTTATAATATTATTTGTCATCACCCACATAGATGAATCTTTCAACATCATTTGACTTTCGACAACTCAGACAACCCTACATTGGGACACTTATATGAGTAGTAGCACCCGAATCTAGCCACCAAGTGTGTATTGGCACTGAAGCTAAATTAACCTCAGAACAAACAAAATTAAGAAATGGATATTTCTTTACACGCAAGGTGTGATACTTAGTGCATTCCTTCTTCATGTGTCCAAGTTTACCATAAAATAAACAACAAGAAGTTTGATTTTCTTTCTTTTGCTATTGCTTGTGAGACCCATTATCAACTTCCTTAGCCCTCTTTCCTTTCTCATTTTTGTCTTGATATGTGGTAGCCAAGTGAACACTTTTAGCCTGTTCTTGCTTCAGCCTTTCTTCTTCTTATACACAATAAGAAATGAGCTCATTAAGAGACCATTTATCTTTTTGACAGTTATAACTGACCTTGAATTGACTGAATTGTACAAGAAGTGAAATTAAAACTAAATACACGAGTAAATCTTCTGATAGTTCTAACCTTATTGCTTTTAATTTTGAAGTAATATTTGACATTTCTAAGATGTACTCCCTCATGTTTGTTTTGCCTTTAAACTTCATTGGAATCAAGTTCGACAAAAACGTACTTGTTTTATAGCCTTATCATTTTTTACAAAACATTTTTCAATTTCTTTAAGAAACTCAGTGGGTGTAGTTACCTAATCAAACATATCACCCTTTAAGGTCTCTGAAATTCCTCACTTCATGATCATAAGACTCATGCGATTTGAACGTTCCCACTTCTCAATATCTCACTTTTCCTCAATGGAATTTTTATCTGTAAGAGAAGTAAGTTGTTCAGTCCTTAATACAAGGTCAAAATCCATGTAGTCGAGAATGATCATTATGTTTTCTTTCCAATCCTTAAAATTATTTTTAAGCATTAGAACTGAATTGATGTTAACAGAAATCATAGAAGCAAATAGATTAACCGAAAATAGAACAAAATAACATACACATAATAAGATCAATAATTCAAACAATAGTTAATCCCATCAACAGATACCTAGCATAACATTAATATTTAGTCTTTGGAGAGAAATATTAATTTGTAAGTGATAATCTTTTTTTAGTAATCAAATACGAATAATAAATCCTATTAAATAATAAACCTTTCTTTAGGCCGATTTATTATTCACATGAAATTTTGATAATTATCGTATATTTATTACCACAAATAAATATATAATTTGTCAAATATTAACCTTCCTTTAGGCCGACACAACCGTCTTAATATTTTAAAATAAACTAATTTCTACAAAAGAGGCTATTGTAGCATCATATTATAGTCATGAATAAATTCTAAAATATTAATTATAACTGAACCATAATTTGAATTTAATAATCCTAAATATAAATAACATAAAACTGAAAAGGTTATAAAATTATCTTTATTTGAAAATTTCTGAAATTATAACTATTCTTAACTTTATTTTCCTCATTTGATATTTTACCAAAAAAAGGACCTTGATTTAGGCTTAAATATCCCATATACAAATTCTTTATATTTTCTTTACCATTTACAATACAAAATTTAAGGTATTCCCAATAATTAATATCAAATTTAGGGTATTTTCAACAAATTGAAATCATAAAAGATTGGATGTAAACTATATCAGTTAGTTTCTCATACAAACTAATATTAATTTTAGAATTGAAACCCTCCAAAAAAAAAAATTTTAATAAAATATTAAAGTGGATGATTGACTCATTTGAAAATTAAACACAAATAAAAATTAATTTTTAATAATTTAATATGAAGTTGGCTCTGATATATTATTTACCTATTTCATGTTTGTACACCTATATGCAAAGTCCATTCGTGCATAAAAAATATTAATAAGCTTTCACAACAATGGCGACTGTCGTTCGAGACATAGGATGATGAGACTCGTTCTGTTATAATACACCATTTACATTTCCTCCAACGTCATTTTTCCTCCAAGGAATTTGTAATTGAAGTTTGCTAAGAACCCAAAAGTTAGAGGTAAATCTGTTCTCGATCACCAGCTCATGATCACCTCCTCTTCATCGATAGCCAAAATAGGCATTTTGTTTGCCAAATGTCCTTATAATACTAATTAACCCAATTTGGTACACTTAAACAATACAACTAATTTTAAGATTAATACATGATATTCATTGAAGAATGCAAAGATTTCTTTGCAAATTAATATTAAGTCATCTTTTTTTTTCAGTAAGACATTTTTTTCTTCCAAGACATTATGTCAGCTTGAGATTTTAGGGTAGAAAATCGAAGGAATAATCACCCTTCTGAAAGCACGTACTAACCTCACAAGGTACAAAAGAATTCCCAAGATGGCTACGTACTTTTCATCTATACATATTAAAACAAATCAAGCTATACATAACATCCACACTTTACCTGGTATAAACTTTGTACGCTGTAGAAACGGTTGACCTTTACATCACTGATCTGTATATGCAACATTACTACACACTACAATCCTTGAGTTGCTACATGAAATATCAGCATTCTCCAGTGAGAAACCACGTATAACTGGTAGCGGAAAGCCCTTTCTGAGGCGTGAATTCACATAGGGCACAGCTACATCTTTTAGGAAAACCCGCATAGTCTTCTGCAGGGTATTTAAAGCAAATAAATATAAGTCTATGGATGAATATTTTCTCCGTAAAAAGCTGCTAGCAGGAAAATGAACTGGTAGAAGAAACAGTTCTTGTATCCACACACCTTGCAAAGAAATTTTAAACAAAAAAAGAGAAAAAAGAAACAATAGAAACAAATTGACCAATTTTAGTGGTGGACTATTGTCTTAGTTATGATCTAATTTTTCACCAGACACCAACACTTGGGTTAAAAAATTGTGAGAGTATTGGATAATGAATGCCTCGCAACACCATGCTTAGAGCTTGCATTGTACCTAATCACGCTGAGGTCATTTCTATTTTATAACCAAGATAAAACAACAGACAAAAACTATGTTCTGTGCTTACCAAATAAATTTGAGCATAGCTGCAAAACAATCTCTCTTTTGAAGGGAAAAATTGCTGTTAACTTGTAGTATACCATGCTATTGTTCCTAAATGATTTAAAAATTTTGGATGGACAGGCAAAATAGTGACAGCTGACAAGATACCTCAATGAGATACATGTGAAAGTTCCCAATTTTGCTCCACTTCAATTTGAGGGCAAAGCTATCCAGTCCAGCTTGTCCAGCTAAGTTATTTCCTAGCACCTCCAGAAATCCTGAGGCCAGAGCTTCCTGTTACAAATAGCAGGACTCATGAAGGATCCATCTAAAAAAAAGTTTATCACATGTTTTGCCCTTCAGAAAATATATGGAGCTTAAAAAGAAAAATGTGTCATACCATTGTTATACAAGCAACAGGGATCACTTCTCCATTGTCCACAACCTCAATGATCATATCCAATAAAATAGTGGCTTGAATGTTTTCACTTGCAATTGTAATCAATGGAGGATAGTTGATAGATATGTCCAGCCTCATGTCATCATTTGGGTATTTCTTATATAGTTGAGGAACGATATATTTCCATCCAGCTGTGTTAAGAAAAGACTGTTCACGTACTTTGTCAACTTCCCAGTGCATAACCCCAGCCTGATCAAATAAGTTTTGGTTTAACTATAACTTTTCCTATGGATCTCCATTGGCAAGTTATTGTTCAACAAAAATATACGTGCATAGCTTGAGCCTAAAAATATAATGCATACTCAAGACGGAATTTTAAAAAAAAAAAAAATTTTACATACGTCATTCAAGCTAAACAAACATAGCCCCAAAGTTTGTGCGGCAAAACATAAGAAGAGGAAGTTCTACATAAACTCCTTAAGAATCCAATTAATATTACTTGTTCAACATGAATAACGTGTGTAGCTTGAACGTAAAGAGAGAATACCCACTTGAAGAGGGGTTAAATTATTTTGTTTTGTTAAATATGTCATTCGCACCTAGACAAACCATAGTCCCAAAGTTTATATGAGCAGTAAAATGGCAAGATATAAAAGGGAAAGTAATAAATAAACTGTTTAAAAGTCCAACTAATAAACAAAAACTTAATATGTAGAACAAACTTATATCTATGTAGGAAACTCCTAATTTTTGCATGCTCAGAAGCAACTGCCACAAATTGGCAAATCAAAGGAAAGGAAATGACGTATCTCAAAAGATATAGAATAGGGACTTACATCAAAGTACACACGAGCTGCAGAATTGAACACACTTTCATCCAATGACATGCTAAGCATTTTTGAAGGACCTCGACACGACGCTTGAGACAAAAAATAGTTGCCATAAAACCTTTGAATTGCAGATTTTTGCTTTGCAATAAACAGTCCATTGATATCCAACTCAACAGAAGAATCAAGTAATAATGGTTGATTGACAAAGGAAACATTCAATTCGGCAACCTTATCGACTAAAACTCTCTTTGGAAGATTTTGCAAGAGACTGTCTAGCTTCAAAACGCCGTCTTTTATCTTTTTGGTAATGGCACTTTCTACAGCAGCACTAATTTGGCCTGCAAACGCATCAACCAACCTGAAAAAGCAGATAAAACCAGTTATCATGCCCCTTCTACTCCTAATTTCAGAACAAACACTTAAGTCAACACTTGGGCTTAGATCTGCAGAAAACTAGAGATAGGAATAGAATATCTCAATTCAAATACACAATAGACATATTGTCAGTTCAACATAATATTCATACCCTTGATAAAGCCAAGAAGCACCACCATGAAGCTGTATAATCATATCTTTCATTATACAGCCAGAATCCATAAGATGAAGCTTAAGAGTTCCTTCTTGGATATCCATGCCAATGGTTAATCCAACTTCCATCCCTTCAACCTTGCTCCAACCAAACAATAATAGTTAGTAACTGCCTCTATTCGGGAACAGAAGTCAGGAAACAATTACACTATTAACGCTGCAAGATAGAAGTATGAAGATATAAAAATATTGCAGCATGTAAAAACTACCAAAATACACCATCACACCAACAAGACTATTTATAGAGCAGAGTGATATAATTGAAAGCGTGGCACATGATTTAAACAAACATGTAATTCTGTTCCTTTGAGAAATAGTAATATTACTTTGAGCCACACCGAAATTATGCAATTTGCCTAGATTCATCCCTCAAACTAAATACTGTCAAGGATGCATGGCTAATTAAATTAATACTACCTTAAATTAGCGATATCTTCCCTGCCCATTTTGCAATCATATTTACTTCCAAAGCCTAAAGAGCCATAAGCAAATTTCTTCAAGATCATACGACCTAAATGGTTATTTCCTCCTTTAATTCAGTTTTCACTGCACAAAATATGGACCAATCAGCTTCTGTACATAATTCTAGTTTTTGTTTTCCCTCTAAAAAATCAATATAAAAAATTGTCATGCAATTAAAAACTTTAGCTTCAGGTCGCAAACAAACCCAACAGCACGAAAATTCACATGAGAAAGCAACTATATTTATGTTGGAATTCGCCGGCACTATCAATGTTCACTATCACCTAAAGTAAACACAAACTGTATTATCAAAAGCATCTAAACTATGTTAACTAAGTAGAAGGCAAACTAGTAACTGGACTCACCACTACTGAGGCCTGAACAATTACAATGCAATAAAAATCTTGGTTTCAGCTAAAAATGAAACCTAACAACGTAAAACTTTACTAGGCCAAACAACTACAATTCTGACCAAATTCCTAGGCACTAAAATCGGCTCGCTTCTTCTCACTCTTCTTCTTTGTCATCCGCACGCTCCCAAAGAATTGAGGCTATTCAATTCTTTCCTTTTCCTTCATCCAGCCGTAGACCATATCACTGTTTAGTTCCAGATTGTCCGTGTATTTTTTTATCACCTCCAGGTTCCATCCATGTTCTCTAAAGCCTACCTTGATCCTTTTTAACACAATGTCCAAGGTGCATAACACTTCACGACGGCATCACATTAACGTCTTTGCACATGACCAATCTCCTCAATTGGTGTGACCTCTAACGCAAGCAAGCGTGATATTATTGGGGATTTAATCTTCAAGGCACTAACGTTGGTTCAACACTACTTATAAATTAAACATAAACATGAACTGTAACAAGAAGCATCAAGCGCTGACAAACTCAATTAATATCGAACTTTACCAATACTGAAGCTCGTCCTTTATCAGAAATTCTCACAGGAACAAGCCAGGTGCTGTAGGAATAGCTCCAACCCAGACTCAAATTCACAGTGGCACCGGAGGCCACAATGACAACGCCGGATTCACCAGTCCGGACATCGGACGAAGACACTTCAATCCCAGTGACGGTGATGTTGGACAGCCGAGCATGAACCCCGCCGATAAATGGTATTTTGATTGACTTTTCAATGGCAGGCAGCTCAAGCGAGGCAATGGATGAGAGTGCGCGGCCGACCAGCAGGTCCTTCACGAAGACGAGGCCTTTCTCCGAAATAGCAACAGATACGAATCCTTCTTCATCGGATTTGAAAAGGGATGCTGCAGCAAAACCAGATGGAAGGGTTGGTGATGGAGGTAGCAGTAGCAGTAGTAGGAAGCATAGGGTTGGGAGTCCAAGGCCAGGATGGTAAAGGTGAGTGAATCTCATTGATGAAATTGTTGATAATTACAATCTGAGAACTCTCAAACTATTGAAGGCAATTTCTAGTCCTAGGCAAGGAAGAGGGATAAGAGAGTTGCAACAATTCAAGAATTTGTCACAAATTTGAAGGCTCTGAGGTGATGATTGGAGGATGAAGAAGGTGTAAAAGCCATCCAGCCAGCGTTCTTTTTTAGGTGATGCAGGAAGGAATCCGATGGTCCGTCCCCCCGGTTGTGTTGTTGTCACATTCTAATTGGGCTTAAAACAACAATGAATCATTTTTTTTTAGACAAATACAAATATCTTTCGTGCTTCTAGGTCACGGGTTCAACCAGGTTAACCTTAATAGTGAATTTTCCTCTTTGACTTAATAGGTTAACCTTAATATCTTATTCACTATTTCCCTTTTAATTTTATATTTTACATTAAATATTAATTTTTTTCACCTTTAAATATACTCGTCTTAATAGTTTTGATTCAATTATCTTAGTTTGTCTCTTTCTTGTTTACAAATCTTCAAAATAACTCAATCACTACGTCTAGAACATTTAAAACTAGTGAGATAACACAATTCGTATTAATCCAAGTTTGTAAAAGCATTCAAATTATTTTTGGGGTGATAATAGGTTAAACTCAACAATTTTAGATTAGTTTAAACTAAAAAAATGGCAGACCTAGGTGACGTACCAATGCTTCTGGAGATTTCTGAGTGCACCTAAATGTATGTGGCACACATTATGCCAGTTCGAATCTGGTCGCAGACAAGCCGTGGATGCGGTCGCAGATTTGATCAAGTTGCTGGACAACTCCTAATAGTCACAGATAGATAGCTTGCAGACATGATCATTTGTAAACAAGCCCGACGGGCCTGGCTACGACTGTGGTGCAACGTTGGGTTTAAGACTCCACCGATAGCGTTTCCAGTGATGATAACGAGAGAATACCTCCTGAGTCATTGTGTGGTAATTGGCCATTATCTTGATTAGTGGAAACGACTTTTTTGCTTGATAAACATGGTTTCCAAACCCAAAATTTTATTCTTCTATTTTATAGATTTGGGTGATAATGATAGAATGATATATTTGACTCTACTCTCATATCTTGCTTCTTCTTCTGGGCATCAAAATTCTTTGGTGACAAGCTGACATGGTGTCTTTTTCTTGAATGATTTCGAGGTGACTTTTTTTAGCTTCTTGTTGTTTCTCTTTTAGCACTTTTAGGAGCGGTGATTTTGATTGAAGCCCCCAACATCTTTCCCAATGTCGATTTTGATGTCTATCTTGATGTTTTCAATAACATAAATAAATGAAGGTGTGTAACTGGTCTAAGGCTTGCACTAAGCTCATCATACTCCTCGACTATGGTTTTCAAATCTTCACCACTTACAATTGTAAAAAGGTCCCTTAAGCTTTCACCTGGTAGCTGTCACTTGATTATGAAATGACAACTTACACGAAACATGTTTGAGATTCAGGTGATAAGATCTGAATAAAAATCATCATGATCAATTGCAACAAGTCTTGTGTCACCCTCAATATAATGTTTCTTCCTTCTTTAGATTACTATCTTGGATACCAAAGCTGCACATTAGGCGAAGTCTTATTTTTCTATATTGTATTGAATTCTTCGACTTGACTTCCCACTAAGTTGAAGTTGTTTAAATAACAAGATGGTCTTCCAACTTTTCTTTATCGAACTCTTTTCCTTCACAAAGTCTTGTACTTTGATTAACTTGAACTTCAAAATTTTGCGTCAGTGGAGATGTAAAGAATGCTTTCTTCACTCCTTCGGTGGAATTAGGTGATACTTCCATATCTTGAATTTTAACTGTTGTGATCTCTATATCTTATTTCTTCTTTTCTTCATCTAGTATCTCTTTTCTCTTTTGAGACTTCATTGGTGAAGATAAGTGACTCACTGTCAACACATTAGCACTTGGAGCTTGTACTTAATCTTGCATTGTCAAACAACTTTTGGATTTTCTCCATCACTTCTTGACACTTCACCGTCGAATGACCTAATATCTGGTGGAATTGACAAAAACTATATTTCTTGTCATCTTTTGCTTTCGGTGGATCTTTGAAGTTCATAGCGTGATCTTTCTGTTGATCTTCAAAACATCGAACCACCTTTCACTATCTCAAGTGTTAAATGTATAGTCTTCCATATTTCTCAATCCACACAGTTGTTGACTCTCATAGTGCATCTCATAGACGTTTACACTCATTCTTCATCTTCGTTGGTGACTCATGATCCATCTGGCTAACTTTAGTGGCTGCATTAGTTGAAGCTCCTTTATTCTTTGTTGAGGCCAAATTTTTGTTGAGTTTTTCATATATCAATTCTTTTTCAAAGAGTTCTTCAAATGTATCACATTGTGTAACACTTAGGAAGCATGCTGCTGATTCGGCATTCATTGTACATATCTTCACAAGTTGTTTAATGTTTGGAGTGTCCTCCATCTGTGATGATAATCTTCTAAATTGCTTCACATATGTTACAAATTCTTCTGCTGGTGCTATTTGACATTGCCTTAAGTGTTCAATCTTTATCAGGATCTCCATTGATTGAAAGTGAGTTGTGAACTACTCAACAAGTTCTTCCCATGAGCTGATTGATCTGGGTGGGCGGTTATTGAACCATCTTAGTGATTTATCACTGAGAGATGTAGGAAATTATTACAATATTAGCTTTTTGTCTGTCACAATTGTTCCACACTCAATCTCAAAGATTGTGATGTGATCACTAGGATTTCTATCTCCATCAAACTTCATAAGGGTAGGATGCTTGTACTTCTCACGCAAAACATCGGAGGAACTTTATTGCTTCAATTGATTCTTTGTCTTTCCTTTCGATGAAAGCAGTGATAAGTGCAGCTTGTGCATCCATTTCTGTAACACCCCAAATCCGGTTCACCCTCGTGAACCGAACCGGCATGTTACAGGCCCCGGTTAGGTCGGCTAATCCGAACCCAACGCGTGCGGATCCAATCTCGG
>JAVDBV010001911.1:0-27241 GCA_032619315.1 Piper longum
TATATATATATATATATATATATACACACACACACATTTATACAGTAAATTACACCATTTTACATTTACAACACGCACTATGGATTTCTTTTTGCTGCAGGAAAAATTAATGCAGAGTAAAAATAATAATTGTATTATCTCCTACAATTCACCTCAACTACTATTAACGGTCGCTGCTGCAAAGTGATTAAAAATGGATTCTAAGGTTGATTGACTGATGCTATACTCTGCTATTCCTATCATGCACCTGCAACAGAAAATGCTCTTATTACAATCCATTGATTACGTAAATCAAAAAGCAGCACCCACCTAAAGAGTTTTCACGCATTAAATTATCATGTAATGTAACATTGCACGTAAGTTGCACACAGGCTAAGCCATTTCAGTATTTCAAATATGATACTTATTGTTTCTACTCCGCTTAATACCAGGAGAAGTGTCAAAATCATTCAGATTTGGTAAGAATACTATCAATCAGTTAAAATCAGTGTAAAAAAGTCAAAACCTGTTCCTTTCCAAGTGCCCAAATATGTCAGCTAGCGAGGATCTGTCTCCGTATGGAAGCTGAAATCCAAGAAATAAACCTTTTCAATATTGAAATGCTAAAAATATATGCGATGATCTCTTTAGATGCAAAGCATGCTGCATGAACGGGAATTGGTAAAATCTATATAAAATTGCATGTGGCATAACAGCGTAGGACATATTATAGCGTATAATTATGAGATTAGATGCACTCTAACATAACAGAAACTATAGGTCCACACATAACAAAAATTAACCATACAATGTTCTTTTGGGCTCGGCCCATTGGTTAAGGAAACCCTCCTTTCCCAGGACTAGGGTTTAATTCCTGCTATGGGCAGGCTCTCACCCTCTTGCTCCCTTAGTGGTTTGAGAAGTCTAACTATACTAAATAGGTGTGATGTGAGTGGGGGTGTGTGCGTACGCATAAAGTTACCTTGTAAAAATTAATTTAAAAAAAAAAAAACTGATGCAAGTACCTGCTCCCTTATTGGTTTGATAAGTCTAACTATACTGCCTAGGTGTGATGTGAGTGGGCGTGTGCTCATGCATAAAGTTGCCTTGAAAAAATTAATTTAAAAAAAAAAAAAAAACTGACACAAGTGCCAGAATCAATTATCAATTAAAATCAGAGTGCAGCGGGTTGCCCCTAAGACAAACCAGAAGAAAATTGTCAAAATCATATATGGTTGTCAACGGCAATTACAATGGTAAAAGGCAAAAACATTATAATACCTGATATTTTAGACTCATTCCGTTGAAGCCTTGGAAAGATGAGCCAGGAAATGAAGAATTAATAAATGAATCAATAATAGAGAATTTTTCTGCTGCTAACCACCATTCTGAAAAAATTCTCACAGGAATGCCACCTGAATATAAACATGAGCATGAGACAAGGTAAGATTATAGAATTAGAACACATCGTCGTATTTTTGTTAGTAGAATAGTACCATCACGTATGAGTTGTTCTGACAATTGTTCTCCTGAAAAGCCACTAGAACTGGATTCACAAGCTGTAAGCTTACTAGTACGCTCTGTGTTACCAAGCCAATTTCCAATAGCAATTATCATTTCCCGTGACAAGCTGATCTCAGCCACATCGTCAAATCTGGTCATATCACTTCCACCAATGCAGATCTCCAGGTCCGCCAATATATTCCTTGGATGACATTGCTGCTCAAAAAGCATATCTTGAATCTCTCTGCATAAGTTGTCAAGCTCGGATGAGCCCACTTCTATAAGCTTCATCTGCAGATAAGAAAATAAACAATTTGTCATCAGGTTGAATCTATTACCAATGCCAGCATTAATATGTTAAAAGCATGTGGAAAGTAGAGAGAAGTCACTGCCAGCATTCCACACTGACCTGCATTTAGATGTTACAAGCAATAAACCACAATATTTCTCAATGACTAAAAAAGGTGTGACTTTGTTTTCTGACAATCCCTAACACACCACACACACACGACACCAACTGGTTAAATTGCTCCCACAGGGAATTGACCACCACAACTTACTCAATCCATAGATCTTATAGCTACTTGGCACAAGTCAAGACTATGACATTTATCTGATGCATGCATATCAATAAAGTACATAGTGTTAAAGTAAAGAGCAAACATCACTTAGCCCCCCTTAGACCAAGTCCACTCATCACTTAGGCCCCTCCTTCCTTTCAAAAAACATCACTTAACCACCCACTAAATTAACAGCGCTAGACAAAAATCGTTTAAGTGATGAAATGACAGATTTGATCCGATTAATGGGTGATGTAGCAGTGCCACATTATAAAATAGAATTAGTTAAGTTAAATAAAAATATTTATTTTAAATAAAAAATTGATATATTAATTAAATATTTTATTTTATTCAACTTTATCCTCTATTAGTTTAATATTTTGTGAGAAGAATAATAATATTTTGTCTCGCGTGCGAGTTAAAATAACCTTGATGGAAAAATAAATAAAATAATAATTTATCTTATTTAATCATTATATATTTTATTTTAGTGCATATATTTTATTTTGCAATATTATTTTATTTTATAAAATAATTAATTTTATTTTATGCTTTGGCACCGCCACATCACCCATTGACCGGTTGCAAACCTATCATATCATCACTTAATAGTTTTTATTTAACGGTGTTAGTTTAGATGGTTTTTTTTTAAGGAGGAGGCCCAAGTGATAAGTGGACTTAATAAGGGGGCTGAGTGATGATTTTAGTAATTTCAGGAGCGCTAAGTGATGCTTGCTCTAAAGTAAATATTAAGTAATTCTCTTTTGAGATTCGAAGTAATTAGACCATATAAAATTTATATGGTATTAGAGCCAAAGGGTAGGGATTTAAATCCCATTAGCAATACATACCCGAAAATATATTAATTTGCATAATGTTGTGTCCATTGGACTATTTGCCCCATGTTTATCCATGTTGCTTACATGTGAAGGAAAATGTTAAAGTAAATATTAAGTGATTTTTTTTCTTAATAACTTGAATTTTTAGGACAAGTAGTTAAACCATCTAAAATTTTTTCACAAGTTTGGAACAAGTGGTTAGACCATTTAAAATTTACACACAAGTTTGTTAAAGCAGTATAGAAGTTCCTATATTTATGTTGACAATTCTTGTTTCGAAGATAACTTCCTTAGACAGCTAAACAACAACACTAGATTGATAACAAAGACGAGAAACCAATATTTATGGAAAGCTTGAAGCTGCTAGACTTCCTAATGATATTGAAAATAATGTTTTGAACATCACAAATAAATCCTAATAAAACTACAACTTCTAACAAGACTCCTCTATTAAAAACACTACAATATCTAAAATTCACGCACAGGTATGTTGAAGCAATAAGGAGTTCCTTTATTTATGTTGTTGGTGCTTGTTTTCGAAGATAACTTCCTTAGTCAACTGAATAACAACACTAGATTGATAACAATGAAGAGAAACCAATATTTATGGAAACCTTGAAACTGATACTTCCTAATGATGTTTAAAATAATGTTTAGGACATCACAAATAAATCCTAATAAAAGTAAAATCCCAACAAGACTCCTTTACTAAAAACACTACAATAGTGGTGTCCTTCCATCACTTGTGGACACTGTTAATAAGATTACTTTTTTTAAAAAAAAAATGAATGTAGAATTTTTTGACCACAGCCAGATGCTACAACAAAAATAGTTGTGGACCAAGAAAACCGCCAATTCAATAAATGCAATCTGCCCTACCTCCAAATCCAAATGATTCCCAAAACGAGATTTCAGATGTTGAGGACTTCCAATGCATCTAAGCCGACCTCCAACCTTCATGTTACACAAAAAAATAATGACGAAATTAAAAAATATTTGATAGGGAAGTCTGCAAAGAACAAAATAGTCACCATAATTCCAATGCGAGTGCACAGTGCCTGGGCTTCATTCATGCTGTGCGTTGTCAAAATAACAGCAGTCTTTCCCTGCCGAGTTGAGAGCTGAGAGATCACTTCCCACATAAACCGCTTAGCAACAGGATCCATACCTACCATTTTATATCAATCAAGAAGATTAGTTTTTTCACCTAAAAAATCAACCAAAGAAGAATGGCAAATTAAAAAGTGGTTGAAAACCTTTCAAATTATTAAAAAAAAAAAAGCACAAAACATTAGCCTTCGCTTATTAAATGTGCATAAAGTTTGATTGCATTCCATATAATGTTCTGCTATGGCGGCACCCTTTGGGTATAAGGTGGAAGAAGAAGAAGAAGAAGAGGAAAAAGAAATCTTAACAACTACACTTATCTATTCCAATTATCAGGTATGTAGTTATCTTATTTATATTGAATAAGAATAAAAAATTTGACCTGTAGATGGCTCGTCAAGAAAAACTATAGGAGGATTCCCAATCATCGCAATTGCAACAGACAGCTTTCTCTTGTTTCCCCCACTAAGGCAATATGACGGTTTTCCTGCATATTTCAATAAGTCGAATTCCAGCATTTTCTCCACGACCACCTGGTCAAAATGTTTACAAATCATTTAAAATCAACTTCAAGAACAACAGAAAAAAAATGAGACTTAACATCCCACTTTGCTTTGGACCCATTTCACTACTTAATTTGGTGCTAATTGTGCCTATTTTAGCAGGCATCCTATCTCTCTGAAAAGACATCAATGTGTACCAAAGAACAAGCTGGCAGGATTTAATAATAAGGCAGGTTGAATAGTGTTCTCAATAGATATACCCTTCTAACTACCTTATTAAAGTTTTTAAATTTCAACTAAGAAAACATTCAATAAGTAGAGGTTAGACATTTGAGTCAACATCATCCTCTTCATCCATCATTTTACAAATGCTTGGGGCCAGGGACGTGAATCTTGTCTCTCAATTGGATTCAACCACGGACCATATCTGTAGTCAAATTAAATAGCCTCTTCTCTACAGTTGGATTATATAGTTTCCTCTATTCTTTTGTGTTCTGTTTGCTGCTGGTTGCTCACAGCAGCAGCCTATTGGGAGGAATACAAAGCGGTGAGAGTTGAGACATCAGACATCTCAGGAATTGGTAGGGCGGCGTTCCTGTATGAGTGCAAGCAAGCGATCCAGAGTGGCTACTGCATTGAAGGAATGCAGGAGCGGAACAGACTAAACAGCATCAAAAAATTTAATGAAGTAACTTGGCGATCTAAGCAAGATGTACGCTTTTGCCTTCTTCTTAATCATCCAACGAGGGAAAATAAATGAGTTGATAAATTTGTACTCACATTATTTAGCCTAGTTTCTGGGACACCCTTAATTCTTGCATAGAGCTCAAGATGCTCTTTTACTGTTAATAACTCCAGTAGAGCATCAAATTGAGGGCAGTAACCAACCTGTGGATGAATTAAAAAAAAACACTAAAATCTGTGCAATAATGTACAATGTACAAAATAAAATTGCAAGAAATACATGTCGTCTAGCAGCTTTTGGATGCAGACATACATCATTCCCAAAGATACTCGCTGTTCCACCAGAAATACTTTCATCCCCTAGACACAAAACAATACAATTCAAATGAAAAGGCCACATCACAGGATCACCAGTATAAGAACAATACTGATAAGCTGAAATTAGGTGAATTAATTTTCTCAAATTCCATTTCGGCAGAACTGTAGTCATGTTGCAATTTAACTGTTCACAAGCTGTACATAAAAAAATACTAGGTAACCAACCAGATAACATAGACAAAGTAGTTGTCTTTCCAGCTCCATTTGTCCCAAGAAACCCAAAACATTCTCCTTCTTGAACAGCAAAGGTTAATGAATGGACAGCAACTTTTGTAGGACGACTCCCCCACCCAGGATAGACCTGATTTTACAACAAGTAACAAATAACTTAATGGTATAATTACAGCTTCCTCTTTACGTTCACAGATAAAAATCTTATCCTAAAATGAGTATATTATGGGCTTTGGGCCTCTCCCAAAATGACAGCATATAATAGATTAGTAAGTCTGATAGAGAACAGGGAGGGAGGGAGGCAGGGAGCCTTGGGCCTATTGCAAAATGACAGCATACCATAGATTAGTAAAGTCAAGACAGATGTATGTAAGCAAATTCTTTCACCATAAGTAACATATGCACCATCGAGATAAAATAGATACCTTATGAAGATTATGCAAGTAGATTATTGCATCCTTAGATGCTCCTGAAAGCACCCTATCACGCTCTGTTTTCACATCGACATCCTCATCGGCGTCTAAATATGGACCTCTAGTGGGATTCAGAAGAGGCACTAGAGTGCTATCTGAATAGCTCCGAGGAAACACACCACAATTTCTCACCCACCGTGCAATTGAAGACATGTCTAACTTGTTCATGGGGAAGTACTCAAATGCAATCACACAAAGAAAGTAAAAAATACTCTGCAATATATCAACGTCAACATTTACACCATAAACAGAAGTGGATTGCATTCAAAATAAGAGAGTGATTTATTGACTACTTTTACACCTCCATCTATAAGTTAGTAGTTAGTTTTTGTAGCACCTTATCAAAAGTACCAAATCTAAAGATCATATAGATTTGCTGTTTGGCACGTGTTGAAATTCCCTGATTAAAGACTGAAGATTTTGGTGAACAAAGATATAGAGAAAAGAGCTTGCAAGATATTTTGAAATCCTAAAATTCAAGAATCATTTTGGTGTACAGATCTTCAAGTGCAAAGGTCTGTCTAACTTGGTCAAAAAAAAAGTATCATACCCTGCCAATCTTCCCACTTGGAAGAAACAACGTGAAGACCTCATGGTCATCTCCTTTCTTGCTACTCTTTGGCCTCATTACGTCATTACCTTTCGTATTAGTTCCTACTTGCTCCTTCATGATGTTTTACTTGGTTCTCTCCCTTCCCTAAGAGTCTTTTATTAGTTCAAAAGTTGTGTTCTAAGAGTTTATGTTAAGTTGTATTCATATCTATTGCTTGTATATTACAGGATCTCAAGGGGAGAGGGAGATTGGTTGTAACTCAAGCAACAATGAACTCTATTATCTACACATGTCCTCACCTTCATCTTTGACTGCCATCAAATCTACTTCCTCTACTGCTTTAGAGTGGCATGAGCGCTTGGGACATCCTAGTTTTAATAAACTCAAATCGCTGGTACCTTTTTTAGTTGATGTTTCTTCATTACAATGCGAATTGTGTCAATTGTCAAAGCACACTCATGTTTCTTTGCCTTTAGAATCTTTGTCTAGGTCCAATAAACCTTTTGATGTTATTCACTTTGATGTATGGGGTCCATTAGTTGTTCCTAACTTTGGGAAATTCAAACACTATGTCTTATTTATTGATAATTGCAACCACATGACATGACTTTATATACTGCATGATAGATCTCAAGTTTTCTCTAAGTTTCTATCCTTTGAAAATGAAATTAAACACAATACTCTGCTGCCATTAAAATTTTTCAGTTTGATAATGCATTAGAGTATACTTCTCAATTCAAGATCTTTTTCACTACTCATGGGATCGTGCACCAGACCACTTGTGCCCATACTCCACAACACAATGGTGTTGCCGAGCATAAACACAAGCATTTTTTAGAAGTTACAAGATGTTTGATACTTAATAGGTCAGTTCCTAAACATCATTAGCCTGAAGCTATTCTAACTACATGTTACCTCATTTATAGGATACCTAGTTCTACAATAAATAATCATCTCTTAAATTGCTTAATCCATGATAGGCTTTATCTCATGTCAAACCTCACACATTTGGTTGTGTTTACTTTGTGCATGTTCTTCCATCCACTTCTAATAAAATTGCAGGTAGAGCCCTTAAATGTGTATTTCTAGGCTACTCTTAAGACACAAAAAGGTATTGTTTTAGTCCACAATTTAGAAGGCCATTCGTTATAATGGATGTTACCTTCTTTGAGGATGTTTCCTTCTATTCATCTCCTTCTTCAACAAACGGTCATACTCTTGAGGTTTCTCTTCCCATCTTCATGATTGATGTCCCCGTGTCCACCTCTATCACCTTTCCACGTTTTCCCTTAGCTTATTCCCGGCGACCCAAGCATGTGCCTTCTTTTCCTGTGCCACGACCTCTCCCTAGTTCTCCTAAACCAAGTAATATGCTTAGCATTTCTACCGTAACTGTGCATACCTTGTCTTCTCTTAAAATACCTACAGATTACAATGAGGCTTCAAAAAATGAGGGTTGACATCAAGCAATGGAAGAGGAGATCGCTGCCTTGAAGACAATCACACTTGGGACGTTAATCATCTCCCTCAAGGAAAGAAAGTAGTCGGATGTCGGTGGGTTTATACTATTAAATATCGGTTTGATGGTTCCTTGGAAAGGCTTAAGGCTAGATTGGTGGTTAAAGGGTATAGTCAAACAGCTGGTCTTGATTACCACGACATATTTTCTCCCATTGCTAAACTCAACTCTATCAGAATTTTATTGTCTTTGGCTACAAATTTTGATTGACCCCTCTTCCAACTTGATGTTAAAAATGCAATTCTCTATGTAGACCTTGAAGAGGAAGTTTAGATTCAGTAACCAGGTTTGTTGTTGAGGGGGAGAGTTCTAAGGTATGTAAACTTAAAAAATCTATCTATGGCCTCAAACAATCACCTAGGGCATGATTTACCAAATTCAATGTTATCCTTCGATTTCTCTAGGTGTTCTTCAGATTATTTTATTTTTGTTAAACCACTTGTCTTGGATGTATCATTTTAATTGTGCATGTTGATGATATTATTATTTCCTGTAGTGATGCTGATGGAGTACAAGAGACTAAGGTATGGTTACAATCAAAGGTTAATATCAAAGACATGGGATTTTTATAGTTTTTCTTTGGTATTGGAGTATCAATGAACTCCGCACGGCATTTATCTAAGTCAAAAGAAATATATAAATGATATGCTCTATGAGACAGGCCTGGTGTAAAATCCACTAATTTTCCACTTGAAACTGGGGTTATCCTCGAACTTGATCAAGGACAACCGTTGGAGGATCTAGAAAGATATTGGCAACTTGTAGGTAAACTAATATACCTCACTGTAACTCGTCTAGACCTTTCCTTTGCTGCAATTCTTGTTAGTCAATTTATGCAAAACACTAGAATCCCTCGTTGGAATAATGTATTTAGAATTTTGAGGTATCTCAAGAAATGTCCTAGTCAAGGGCTCATGTATATAAACCATAAAACTAGAACGCCTTTGGAGATTCAAAGTTATGTGGATGCAGATTGGCTGGATCTACCTTTGATAGTGTATCAACCTAGGGTGAATTATGATCATTTGGAACAGTAAAAAACAAACTATTGTTGCTAAGTCTAGTGCTAAAGCTAAATATAGGGTAACGGGAAAACAACTACCGACTTAGTGTGGATGAAGTTGCTTCTTGAAGAAATTGGGTTTCCTATTTTGAACCAATGAGGTTATGGTGTGCAATCAAGCTGCCATAGATATTACAAATAACCTTGTATTTCATAAAAGGACGAAACATATTGAAATTGATTGTCATTGTATCCGGGAAAAAGTTCAAAAGAATATTATTTCTTTGCAACACGTGAAGACTAAGGAACAAGTGGTAGATATCTTTACTAAACGCTTATCTACAACTCGGCATCAAATGTTATAATCCAAGCTATGTATGGAAGCCATCCCTTCATAGGTTGAGGGGGAGTATTTAAAATATTAATTGTATGTGTTATTCTATGACTTGGTTTTTTGTAACATATCTTGTATGAATTCATTTCATACCCATCCCTTTTAATTCTTCTTTATATTCTTTGTATTCATTTAGTTCTCATACATGTACTAAACTCTTGAGTACTCAAAACATGTATTATAAATAAGAGTGAAATATAAAATGAGAGGTAAGCTGCTTTCCTATCTAGTGTTGTCTTTTTCCATAATATTGAAAATCCACTGCATTATTTTTAGAAACTTTGACGTAGAATATAGCTTGTCTCTGCACACTCTATGTTTGTCTACTCCCTTAGTTCTACACACTTCATATAGCCACATGTCATAGAAGTAACTTGAAAACATAAATCATAAGATCATGAAGAGTAAGAAACAACCTCCAGAGCTAAATAGCAAATTGAAGCCCCAGTGTCATTCCACTCAAGTGTTCCATGACTTGATGCAAGTTTCACCCCTTGCCTTCGGAGGGCAAGGGAAGCAAGTCCGTCAGCAAAGCAGAATCCAGGTGATAATCGGAAAAATTTCTGCCAATCAAAGCCAAAAATGTAAAAGAAAATAGAACATCAAGTCCTGTAGCAACATAGTCACGACGATCAAGTTTGCACATCACTTGACATTTTCTTATGGTAATCTGCACGCAAGCTAGTAGCAAGGTAATACGCATATCTGCAAATGACTAGAATAATTAATGTTGAAACAACTATATAAGTTTAGTAGGCAAACTACTAACTAGATGTTGTGTTAGCAAAAAATCATTTGACCGAGAAAGTAGCCAACAAGTTCCCCAGAAAAATTCACTAAGTCTAAGATTCTAAATACATAAAGTCACGAGCAAATATATAAGGTTGAACAGTATCTGACCTTGAGAAAAGTATTTGCACCTTCTGTTGCTGGAATAAGTCCCATAATAAAAGAGATGAGCATCAGAATTAACCCGGTGAAGAAATGTATAAAGAGAATTACATTCTGCATGACAGAATAGCACAATAAGAACAAAACAAAGAGGAAAAGCAAATTTGTCATTACTCTGTATCTTTGAGACTAGACGTAATAAGAAATTAAGCACATCAAGTTTTAAAAAGCTAAAAATCACCTGCGCCACTGAGTGGTCAGAGAAAAAGAAAGTCAGACAGTATGTTGATGCCGCCACAGCTAATCCATATTCCAGAAATATTGCAGTTGTTGGTAATAGACAGTCACCTCCAATGAATTGATTAAGACCTATAATTGGTGTATGGGAACATGAAATAGTCTCCTTTGATACAGAAAATTGGAAGTTGTTTACAAATGTGCAGTCTCCCCTACAAATTTGATTTTATTGTACACAGTTTTACTGCACTACATGGATCAGGAACAGTCCAATTTCAGAAAAGATTATTGCATAGGCTTCTGCCCAGTGCCAGCTGGGCCTTTTCTTAAGACCCAGGAATCTAACCAGATATTTCACAAGATGTTAATCTCCACAGAATATGAACCAAGAACATTTAGTAAACTCCTCTACCATGTGCCAACCTCATCAAGGACCTAGTGGATATGCCAGTATTCATGCAACATGCTAAATTCGGTTGGGTTTTAAGAATACTGGTGAATCAAGATGAGATTAGATGGTGATGTTGAATAAGTGGAAAAGACAGAAAAAAAGAGCATTTTATTAGTTACTGACCAAATATATAGAATAAAATAATTGCAAAAGATGTCGGGAACAAGAAGCTGATAAAATCCCATATATATGTGGATAACCAATATGACAACAACGACACCTGGCCAATCACAAGAAATAAATACTTAGACAACAAATCTATGAAAGCCAGAGAGAATACAGAAAATAAAATACCCCACTAATCAGTTGCTGATGTTTAGCTCTGATTTCACGTTCCTGCATTTAAGGAAAGAAGAGTAAAAATCACTAGTTGTAAAAGGCATAATCTTGCAAGAAAGATACATCTCTTTGCATAACGGAGAAGGTCTAAAGATTGCTCCTTATATTCTGATCCAAATATCACCTACAAGCATTCTCATAAATAATCTCTTTGTTTCTACACCGTATCAAGAAAGGAGGTTGAGAAAACTTACCTAGGATCTGTGTAAAAACAAATGAACATAATGTAATATTGAACTATGCACACTTAAACCAAGTAACTCATTATACTTGGTCTTCTGCCACAATTGCCATAAAAATGATAGATATTTTCATATCCAAAAATCAACACTATCGATGTAACAGTACCATCATGAAACAATGATCTGCATTTTTAGTGATCCAATGAATCCAAAATGGGCATACACTACCTTCACAATGGCAACAGCAAAAGAAGCAGGGATAAAAGTGAACGCAATGTTAACAATTATTGCAGCAGAGAAAGCATCCAGATCCTACAACAATAAACACAACTGTAAGAAGAGGGGCGACCTTGAAAATGAAAACACATAATGGTAAGCCACATGGCAAATCTAAAACTTAGATTCATGGCATGCTAAACAAGATGACAAGAAGACTTGTGTATTTTATATCAGCTAAATATTGTAGACATAAAGTTCAAGCTCACTGGGAGATGACAAATAATGCATCTAAGCACCCAAACAATTATGCTTGATACGCTCTGAAGAGAAACACAAAACAGATGTGATTAATAATAATAAAAAATAATCTCTCAAATGCCATTACAACCTAGAACTTCAAGCCATCAAAAAATTGACATGACAAACGTAAGGGTTTTAGATGTAGAATGATAAACCTCAGATAAAACTCTTAATCTCACACCTGGAGCAAATAAACTCATTTCTCCAGACAAAGAATAAAATTCACACTTGTACAATACTCTGCCCAGTATATATATATATATATATATATATACAAAGCACAAACTGGACAAGAAACATCAAGAACTAAGACCAATACACAGTGAAAATGAGTAGAACAGTGGCTTCTTTGTGACACATTTTTCATCTGCATCTACACATTAATGACGATAGTAGGGCCCTAACCATCATGCTAACCATCAACATTGGAAGATATGATGGATTAAGTGCTTGAATATTATTGCAGATCAAACAATTGCCATAAGAGCAAATACATACATGATGCAGTGATCGCTGGGTGCTTGTCATTGGCAGGGGCTGATTTCGAGTTTGAATTGTCATGTTTTTATTATCAGTAGCCAACCGCAAAATTGCAGCATTCATGAGATTAATATAAGTTGGTGCTCCATGCTGGCAAGTACTATTGTGCAGAACTGTGTAACCTAAGCTTCCATCTTCATTAAGATCATCCATCACGATTGCTCCATATCTTTGTAAAAACAACATATTAGAGGAAAGTATACCAACTTGTATTAAAGAAAATGACAGCATCTTTCAGAGCCATATGCATGGAAGTATATATGACATTTTACACAATTATAAACAAGAAAATGCTTGTATAATGTCTATAAATCTGACCATAGTGAACATACCTTGACTGATAAGACTCATTCAAGCTAGTTATAAGATATTCACTCAAGGATATAAGTGTGGGGCCCAATGATGGCACGGCAACATCAATCGCATCTAAAAGCACCTTCTCTGCATTTGGAAACCTATATGATCTTGGTTTCACTTCCTGAATCCAGCCCCCTTTTACAAAGGGGGCAACCTGGAAATTTTCTTACAAATGTATCATCTCCAACACTGACACCAGCGTATAAAAAAAATAACCCACAGAGCTCACAAAAAGTTCAAATTTGGATAAATTAGGAGGAATTTTTTAGCCAAAGTAGAACTGGTAAAAAAGAAACATAGCTTTTGCAAGACTTCTGTACTTTAATACTTCAATAAATAGGCAAATGATGGCCACCAGGTGGACTTTTACATCATTTCCTTGGAAAGAGATAGCTTTCTACCATTTCACTGTATTGTTCTTTAAATTACTCAACCGCATATAGAACCGTACCAAGAAATGTTTCATTCTACACTAAAAGATAATTTCTAAAGTTGACTCCAAAAGACAGGTTCAGACAAATACATATAAACAACCTCCAGCAATAGAATATAGCTTAGAAAAAGTGATAACACAATAATTTCACTTTTCTTGGAAGTATCCTCCCATTTCTATTAGAAATTAAAGCATACAACATATAAATTTGGTTATCAAAAAAATGTATGAATCAAACGGTAGATTTTTCTCTAAAGTTCTTCGTACCTTTTTTGAGATATAGAGAGACAAATTAAAGGGAACTGGCCCACCGCCACCTCCACCTCGTAGCAAAGGATTAAAATGTGATGTTGTGAAAGTCACAGATAGCTGATCAGGATGGGGCTTAAGTTTAAGAAAAAGTAATCCCAAAAATAAGAATACAGCAGGAACAAGAAGCTGAAAAACAATTGTTCTTCTATCTCGTCTTGCAGAGATAGACCGCTTTATAAGTAGAGCACGAAAATGTCTCCAAAATGATGAGCGCAAAAACATACCGCAACCGCAACAATGGATATTTACGAATGTTAAAAGACTGAGAATCATGGAAAAGATTAAACTAAAACCTCTCCCCACGATTGATAATATCATGGCAAAAATTTTCCAAAACTTTTCAAAGCACGGCTTTGACTCTGATACTTCAGGGTAAGTATAGGGTTGAGAAACCATAGTAATAGATTCAATTTGAGGCTTAATCCGCTCAAACTTGTCTGCTTCATCGTAGTTTGATCCTGCAACCTTCAGAAACACTTCTTCCAATGTAGTCACTGAGATGCCATAACTCTCTATGGCATACAAATGCTTATTTGCATGATCACTTGTTCCAGGGGGATTTGCCTCTCTAGTTATGCAGCTTTCAATTTCTCGGAACATAGCCTCGAATGCAATTGAGGATGATAAAGGAAGACGAAATGAAACTTCCGTACCAACCTGAAAAAAGAGACAGCACCATATTCATTTTACAAAACTAGGTTAGCATGCACAGACAACTATCCTCAGATATCAAGAAACAACAATCAGTATGTAAAAGCACGCTAAGTTGAGGTCCATCTAGCAGACATGTCATTGCAACTAGGCTAAAAGCACTCTCCTACTCCCCAAAATTCAGTATATTGCTCATGTTAATGGGCAAGTTTTGGTACCAGACACTAGAAATCTAGCTAAGCAAACAAAAACTTTCATAAATATATATATATATATATATATAGAGAGAGAGAGAGATGATAGGGTGTGAACCCTTTTTAATTTGTGAACTTTGTAAACCTGGATTGTGACTGTTAATTTTTCATCTAATGGATCACATTTATCGGTATTTTAAGAACTACCCATCTGTAACTACACAATGCGAACAGTTGGATGAAATATTAACGGCCATGATATAGGTTAACAAAGTTCACATCTTGAAAAAGATAGCACTCTATCATTTATGTGTGTGTGTGTGTGTGTGTGTGTGTATATATAGATAGATAGATAGATAATCATACCTCACTAATACATTCAGCAGTTGGAACATGCCTGAAAACAATGTCTGAAGCTACAGATGTGGAAGGTGAAGCCTGGCAAGAATCAATAGTAAACAAAAGACCATTAATCGAAAAAATTTTAATTCATAATGCAAGTCAATATGCGCTAGATTATAACTTCATCATGTCAGACCTTCGCCAGTGTAAGTGTATATCCAACACCATACAAATGCTTCAGGAAGAGAGAGCTGAAAAAATAAACAAAATTTCATGTAAAACAGAGGACATAATCAATTCAAAAACTTACTAACATCCACTAAACACTATCCTTAGCTCAAAAGATTATAATCAATTAAAATTTAGATGATAGATATCATCAAGTTCACCAAAAAAAATTGCCAAGCAAAAGCTTTAGTTTATGTAAAAATAATCAGCTGAGGCAGGAATCAAAACGTGACTATCAAATTATGAAAGACATAAATAAAACAATGCTCACCTCCCACAGCATCTCAAAGAACCATTAGACATAATTGCTATACGGTCACCTAGCACATCAGCCTCATCCATAGAATGTGTAGTTAGCAAAATTATTCTGCCTTTTTTAGTTTTCTTTATCAGTTGCCATGTTGAGCGCATAGAATAAGGATCCATTCCACTTGTAGGTTCATCAAGAATGATAATCTGCAGTGAGGACCATATGTTTTCAATCTGGATCATCTACCTTTCAAATAGTAATTGCAATAAATTTATAGTTTAAAGATTTGTGTATTATAAACTCACAATATAGAAAGCAGGCATGCTCACTGTCAAAAATTTAAGTACCTTACTGTTTCCTATAAGTGCAATTCCGAGTGAGAGTTTCCTTCTCATTCCTCCAGATAAAGCTCCAACTCTTGTACTGATCTTATCTGCCAAGCCCACCTGTTTGATTTCACATTTCCATGCAGAAGAAGCTCCCAATTATTAACTAATACTGACATGAGAATTGTATTTGAGATGATTGATATATTTTTACCTTCCCTGCCGCTCCAAGAAAACTAAAATCAATAAATTTACATTATGATCAGAGAAATCATGATTGGAGAAATCTCAGTTTATTTTATTCAGAGCCCTCAGTGCCTCCCATTCCACTTACAAAAGAAAACCAATATAAGATGGTATAATTGTGAGCTGGGTGACACCCTCTTGAAAGAGAAATGGGAGACTGATGTCTAGCACCCTTCATCAAGAATTCATCTTTTACCTAGATCTATCCCCCTCGTTTGAGACTAAGATGGTAATAGAAAATCTGTAAACAAAGTACATGTTTGTAAAAGTAAAGGCTGGCCAACATCAATACTAGTTTCAGTTGGACGATGTCCATTTGTGATCTTTATGTAACAGCTTAAGCTTCACTGGCAAACAGTGGAAGTTGTTCGGACTGATTGTTCTATTTGCTTAGATTTAGCCCATGCAATTTTATATTTGCTCGGGTTTTGGTGCAGGAAAATAACCTAACAGGAATTTCGACATGAAATCAAATCAGCATTTTGTTACCACACCAATCTCCAGAAGCTATATGGCTGAGCAATAAAACTAAGGCAAAGGCAATAATCCTGTGTACCCATAGGCCTTATTCCTTTGCAATGATTCAGCACATAGAACCACTAAGAATCCCCAATGCTAACTCATATATAACTAACTATATAGCAAAGCAAATAAATAACTTCCATGTTTTCCAATGCAAAATGTAAAATAATAAAGGTAATCCTAAAAGAAGTAAGAATCTAATCCTTGCTTATTCATTACTTCCAAGAAAATAGAATTTTTGTAGATTCACATGTTTGGAGGTATGTAAAGTCTTATTCATCTTAAGCATTGGCATAGAGTTCTTCCCCTTCATCAAATTTATGAATGAATTTCTTTAACTGCTTAAAGTTATTAGAAGAACTTGGTTATGTGATTTTATCAAAATTAAATCTTGTCTTTCAAAGTCTCGTGTATCTGATTTTTTTAAAACAAAAAAAAAGAGCCTTATATCGAACAGCTCATTAACCATGTTACTCCACAGATGCAAAGAAATTGACTACGTAAAACATAATTCTCCTACACCATTTGTCAAGTAAAAATTCCAAATATTTCCACAAAACCTGCTGATTGTATAAAATTTTAATGTCAAAAAAATGCATGGGCACAAAGGAAAATCTAATTGATGCCAGTTATGCTACAAATTTTTCACACAGAAATGATAACTACATACCTCATCTATCATATCATTTACTACAACCTCTACAATGTCCTCCTGAACTCCCTTGAGAATTGCATATATTTCCAGATGTTCCTTAACCTTACCATACAAAGATACAGCATAAACACTTCTATGTTCGCACACAACCAAAAAATGGATCTAAAACAGAAATATAAGCTTACTGTTAATTCTGGGAAAAGAATATCATGCTGAGGGCATACACCTAGACTCTTCCGGATATCATCCTGACAAACAGAAACAATTCCACCAATCATAGAAACATGAAACAGTACGTTCAGAGGCAGTTAAAACCTAAGAGGAAAGCTTTACTCTTGAAAAGCTACATAGGGAATAGATTGATGGATCTATGAAAAATGGTGGAGGAGGTAGTATTGTGAACTGGTAGGTAAAAGGGCAATCCCGAAAATCAAAATTGTAGAGTTCCAAAAAAAAAAAACAATATTAAGGAGCTAGTTACACTATTATGAATGATAAATCAGTGAGTTGGAAACTATCATTCAGTCACCAACAATCTTTATCTGACTCATTTATCTCAATCATCTTTTTTGCTATGCTTCCAGTCACCATCTATCTATATCAGTTTATCATCCGCTAAGGAGACAGTGTGGGTAAAACAAGAAAGCAAATAACATAAATATTATATGAAAGGTAGCTCATATTACAAGATCATATTGTCAACTCATTCTTTTTTTTTATAAGGTTAAATTACTTTTAGAATTCCCTAATAAGAAACTAGTACATAGTTTAGCATGGCCCCTATGCAAGGACAGCACTCATAACTCCCAGCTTTTGAATCCTTTGTTTTCTTCCATCATTAATCTGTATAATAATATTGCCAGAAATGTCTAACGAAAAATTACCTGCATTTCACTAAATATACAAATGTGTATTCAAGGTCAAACACAATGCCTCATACATACCATATGAGTACTTATATTTTTTCCAAGGACAAGGGCATCACCAGATGTGGGAGGAATAAGCCCTACAAGCATGGAGATGGTAGTGCTTTTGCCAGCTCCATTATGACCTAAATGGAAAGTATTAAATGTATCAGCAAACAACGCAAATAACACTCACATATGTAGCACACAAATAACGCTTGCAACTATAGCTTTTGACAAGAAACACTGACTATGAAACGTTGGCTAGAAAGATACGCTTTTATACAAAAGCTTAGTACATCCTATGAATTAATAAATAAAAGATCCATGCTGTCCATATTTGCCTATAGTAAGAATGAAAATAGTGGATAAGTATATTATATGTAAACTGCAATCCCAAAATTAGTTTTGTCTAACACAATACGGTTCACTTGATGGCCGTTTGGAGGTTTAACATCTCTTTCTACAAACGACTGATAATTTTGACTTGATATGTTGCTAGAAGTATAAGCTAGACCCCCTTCCTCCCTTGATATACATAAAGACGCTGTTTGTAAGAAGCAATATATGTGAACTAGGGATAATCAATGTGGTCATTTAAGAAAAACCTAAAACAAAAAACTATAATGAGAAATGTTCTCATACCAAGCAGGGCAAGAATCTGGTTTTCGTATAAAGTAAGACGCAATGAGTTAACAGCACAACACCTCCCCTTTTTAGTAACAAACATCTTATGAAGATCCCTAATCTGGATACATCTGATAAAATAACATGTGTCAGAAGAGAATTTATAGAAATAATAAGAAACTTACAGGTTGTAATACCCTACCTATTATCAACTTCCTGATGTCTCATATCCAAGCTCACATTCTCAATAGTGGGTTTCTGGTTATCAGCATTTTCAGAATTCGCAAAGTTACCTTGTAAGAGATCACTCATACTATCAACATCTGGAGATTTACCCACCATATACTTATTACTCCAGAACCTCTTTGTAAATATGAAATTCCATGGATAACTTACTCCATTCTCCCTTGGGAGAACCTACACTAAGACAACCACCATCAGTAATAAACAGGTCAAGGTACAGTCTGTTTTATCTGCAAGAACATAGCTAGGAAAAGGCATGAATGGTATAAATAAAAGATCCCTTTCTTTTACTACAAATGTTTACCTTGTCGAGGTAAAGTCCAACGCCAAGGTACATTACAGCATCCCAGATCATCATCAAAAGGCAGACTAAAAAGTTCACACCAGAGGAAGCCTGCAAAACATTTTTCAAACAATATTTGGTGAACTAAGAAAATAGAATATACAAGTCAACACTTCCAATGTAGAGATACACACTTGCCAAATATTGCTCCACCGAACTCCAACATGAGCATGTTCATAATCAGCAAAATTAACAGTACCAAGTGCAAAAGCTGTAGGTGATAGAAAAGAAACCAAAACCTTTGACAACCTGTCAATATTAATGTTACTATCATAAAAGGAACAATATCATAGTTCATTAAAAGTTGAAACAACCAAAGTTACTCAGCATTGAGATATAATTCAAACTGGAATCAGCCAAACCATTACTCACATTGAAACTGCTGGATCATTAACCGTATAATACGGAAAGAAAGCTCCAAGAAAAGAAAGTGTGCCAACAGCCACAGCTGTTTTAGCTCGAGAAAAAAATGTTGAAATAAGAAAAGCAAATGTAGTTGTACTGAGTCCAAACGAAAAGAAGTAAGTGAACACCAACAATTTGTCACTGTAAATGAACAAGCTGCTCATTGTGCAGGCAGTTAAAATTCCAGCCGAAACTGCAAACTGCAAACAAAAAAGGCATAAAGAAGAGTTAGAAACCATAAACAAATCAAACACATAATTTCAATGAACACATAAGCAATAAATCAACCACATTGTTGAAAACTTCAATCAGACCTGAAGAATGTTTACAATTATATTCCACTCCTGTCTGAGGAGTTTATTAAATACAATATAACATTCACCTGTAAACAGTACGTAAGGAACCACGAAATATAAAAAGTGTCATCTCTAAGTCCCATCATATGCAGCCCTTCTTTTATCTTTTGTTCCTGTAACATTTAAAAAAAAAAAGGATATAGGCATAGAGGTTTCTAAATATAACAGACAATGTTTAAGTTAACGCACATTTTTCCAACAAAAGTAAATTTACATTTCCCAGTAAAACTACCACAAGAAATATTCAAACCAAACAAACATAAAGTTCTACTATGTCATGCCAGTTATCCAACCTTTTCATATACTGAATAACTGATGAGACGAGAGACTGGATACAAATATCCCAACAGATAGCTGCATCAGAAAAGAGAGGTTCCATTACGTTGAGAACTAGCTAGAAAAGATAAGGTTACATAATAATTATTCAACAACCAATAGATATACAAATTTAAGATCCTCGGAAAAAAAGCATCTTAAAGAAGAAAAGATACATACAGTACACCCATGACACTCTTTACGATGGACTGAAATTCATCATCTGTGAATGCTCGAGTAGGAAATGGAGCAATCCTTATGTTTGATGGATTAAATTGCTTCCAAGATATATACATAGAAGAGTAATTTTTTAATACGTCAAAGTTATATAAACCTAAGGCTCCATCATCTTGTCTCTGCTGTGATGCAAATATTATAAAAGAGTCCATAACCTGCTGCAACTGTGGTGACATACAAAAAACAATCGTAGTAAAATCATTTATCAATATTACAAATCAATCCAGATAAAATAACCACTTGAGAGAGATCAACAAAGAAAGCTCTTACAGTTAAAAACCCACTCAAGCCATACTGTAAAGTTGGCACTGAAGAAACGCCCAAGTCCAAGTCATTGTAATACGGTCCATTTGTATCCATGATGGTATTGACGTCAGGAAATCCTGAGAAAGCCCATGAGTGGTTGAGGCGTATACTATAGTCGAATGACATGGGACCTTGTTCATGAAATATAATTGCTCCTTTAATTTTGGGATAAGTAGAGTTCCTGGGTAGAAAAGCAGCCTTTATTTTGGTCCTCATGAGAATGTAAAACGCAAACAGCTAAACATATTCATAAAAGAAATCTAAACCGGCAAGAAAATTTCACACAAGCTGCTGTCAAATTACACTGACTGCACATATGTGTTGCCTCACTTTTGTATAAGCTAGACCAGAACACCATATATGTAATGACCTGATTTTTATTCACTTATATGAATATTTGTTGAGTTAATTGAAGTGTTGTTAAGAGTTAATTAAGTGGAATTAGATTGAATGATTAGTGATTAGTGTTTTTATAAGATAAGGATGAAAGTAGAAGTCAAAATGACTAAAACGGTCTTTCTAGAAAGTTCCAAAATAGGAAACTAACAATTACGTAAATTTTATACTATTTTAAGATAACTTCTAAGTGAAGTACTCTACTTAGCGAGTTTTAGTGGGTTAGAAGAGGTGGTGAATCTTGATTGCTTAATAAGGGAGGCAAATCTAATTGACTGATAAGGGCGGAAAAATTCTGATTGATTATAAAAAAAATTTGAAATTACTAAAATACCTTTTTTCAGTAAGTTCTAATAACTTAAAGGTGAAGCCGCTGAAAAACAATAAATGTGTAAGGGAGATGGAATAATAGAACAAAGAAGAGGAGGCTAGGAGGAAGATAAAGAAGAGCTAGTTGAAGGAACACTTAGCCGAGAAAAGAAGTAAGAACCTAATCTTCTTAACTACAAATAGAGTTCTCATATAAGATGCTTCTTTCTTCTAAGATGATTCTTTCTCCTACAAGTTAAAATGATGTATTGCTATTGATCTTTGTCAATCATTTGTGTCATCTTTTGATTGTTTCATCCATTGATTTCCTGTAATTCTTGCAATGATTCCATAATACTTATGATTTGAAAGATGTCTTGATGATTCACTTGATATTGAGCTCTTATGATTATCGATCTTAAAGATACGATTAAGATTTGATTTTCCTATTATTCTAAGTCAATATAGTGATTATCATACAATACCGTCTTACTCCTGGTGGGTTTGGCACCCAATGATGAGAGACCGGTTATGATATGTACCTTCGAATCACGTACAATTACAATCATGAACTGCGATACCCAATTTTCATGTGTAGGACTACGGGCACTTGAACGGGAATGGCTCATGAACTTTGGCTTACACTCTACCATTGATAGATCTCATTGAGTATGTCTGGCATTATTTACTTGATTGATTGATTTCCATTCTTAGTGTAATGAACTCATGGGTGCACCACTTTGGTATTCAACGAAAAACCTCAACGATTGATTCTAAGTATAGTGATTATCATACGATACTGTCTTACTCCTAGTGGGTTTGGCACCCAATGATGAGAGACCGGTTATGATACGTACCTTCGAATCATGTGCAATTACGATTATAAACTACGATACTCAATTTTCATGTGTAGGACTGCGGGCACTTGAACGGGAATGGCTCATAAACCTTTGGCTTACACATTGATAGATCTCATTAAGTATGTCTGGCATTATTTACTTGATTGATTGATTTCCATTCTCAGTGTAATGAACTCATGGGCCACTTTGGTATTCGACGAAGAACCTCAATGATTGATTCTATGATTAAATGATTCATGATATACGATTCCTTAAAATCTTATGATGTCTGATTTATCAGATTTTCCCGTTGATTAGGCCTTACATGAGATATTTTATACGTTGTTAAGAATGTTATGTGATCTTACTAAGTATTTTCTTGAATACTCACCCCAATCATCCTTCAGGTAGCCAATCTGAAGAATAGATGATGACTCATATGGATATAAGCTTTATATGATGGTCATGTTTAATGCTATAGTTTATCTTTGTATAATACTATGCAACCAAATGTTTATGTACATGATGTAAATCTTTTTGGTTATAAACTTAACTAAAGGTTATGATATGATTATGAAGTTCACTTTATTACAAATTCCACATTAAATTCAGATAAGATACTATTGGAAAAAGAAATTATGGCATACTTCTAATAGTATTTATTGAAGAAATAAGGATTCTCATTTCCCAAAAAATAGAGGCGTGACAATATATGTGACAGTAAGCAACTTCAAGCTGAACAAGCCATATATATATATATATATATATATATATATATGTGTGTGTGTGTGTGTGTGTGTGTGTGTATGTATGTATGTATGTATGTATGTATGTATGTATAACATATGCCTGTGTTAAACTTACCCTTCCTTTCGACCATAATGGTCTGAACGTATATAAGTTTCGAGTTCTAACTCATCGTGATAGACAATACCAATTCCCTGCAAGAGTCAATAAGTAATAAGCGCAAAAGAATGATGCCATCAGTCAACATCAGAGACCAGACACTTCAAGCGTAGAAAAAGAAGTAAAAGCGCAGCAAAATAACTCCACGACAGGAAGCAATACACGGCAGGACGGCATGAGGATTTGCTAACAGATCAACTAATTGTGTGTTCAATTTTCATGGTCAAGCTACCATTCAACAATAACAAATAACAAATTGAAATTCTCGTCTATCAAAAACTCCACCACAAAGAAAATCTGATCGAGCAGTATACAGTTGTGGTCTATGTATGTCTTAATAATGTCGAAAAAATAAAATAAAAGATACAAAGACATGAAAATACACGGCATGAGACTAAACTCAAAAGGCGAGATTCATATGTAGCTGATCCGCAAGACACAATGTGCGTAAAGAACGTCTTTATGAGTGAAACACCCAAACACCGTACATGATACAACCATATCTCTTGCTGGGTTTAGCGACAATCAAATATTTTACGGATACATAAACCGAATTGCTTGTAAGCAAGAAAGCAAAAAAAAAAAAAAAGCATGGGCTGAGTAAGATAAGAAAGAGAAAGACAGTCTTAAACCAAGTACTTAGGAACCAAAACAGGCATGCAAGTTTGCTTGTCTATGTTAGTCCTCTTTTGGCAAGAAGCACCTGAATTCTATTAGACGAGGAAATACTAATGAGAAAGATAGATGGAAGACCCTGAGAAGAGGAAACAAGATTGACAGAAAATCAAGCATCATCCTCGTCTCCTTCGTGTCAGGCGCAAACGCCAAACGCTCTCCCGAAGCCGCCAAACTCTCGAGAATTCCGTCAAAACTGGGAGAGATGTCCGACTTCCCGACCTCCACGAACAACCCCTTCTTGATGTACGGCTGCGCCGGGTGAAGCTGCGTGTCCATCCTCGTCCTCACCCCAATCAGCAAAAGCATGACCACCGTCGGAAGAAGAATCTACGCAAGAATCCAAGAACCAAACAATTCGCAACAGGTAAAAAACGAAACGAAGAATTCAAGAAGGAAATCACAAAAACGAAAAAGGCCAAGAAAGATGGACGGACCTCGGCTGCCGTGGCGAAGGGGTGGCGAATCTTGAGAAGCCAGTTCTTGCGGAGCATGGCCTTGAGCTGCCGCCGGAATTCGCCCATCGGAGCGATGCCGGCGTCGGGGTGGGTATGGTCGGAAAGGGGAAGGAGGGGAGAAACGAAAAATCAAAATCAAAACGCCGACAGGGCGGACTAAGATGATGTGGTGGGCCGCTCCGGGCCCGCTTTTCTTCTAGAAATGCACGGGCCGGCCCAGCTTGTGTGCTTCGTTATATGGGCCCGCGGGTATATGGGCCCGGTGAGTAAATGTGACTTTTTTTTTTCTTTTCTTTTTGTGAAACGATTAGCGGTGTTTCAAAGAGAATTTGGGAGGCTACTCATTCTCAAACATGTCTACTTTTTTTTTTTTGTTAACAATTGGCTTGGGAAAAAATAATTTGTGAAGACTGTAACTTATGAATTTTGGATCAAATAATTTAATTTATAAATATCCAATTCAATTTCAAATTAATAAATTATACTTTTAAGTATATACTTTATTTCCCAAACTTTATGAAAAAATAATAATATCCACTTTATTTGATTAATATTCTTATTTATTTGTAATTATTGTCAAGAAAGATTGTAAATATCATTTTACTATAATTTTTTAGAATTTTTTAAATTATTTTTAGTCTTGTTTTTATGAAAAAATAATTAAAATTTTTAATTACTTTTGTTAAAAAACATAAATAAAAACACAAACTGATATGGCCCTATACGCATATGAAAAATAAATAAAATAGTGATTAGCCCCTAATTGGTTATTATTTTGAAAGATGACTCTTAATTCATCGTGTCGAGAGAATGAGAACTTAAAAGGATAGCCCTTGACTGGAAAACAACAAATATTATGCAATTACATGGTAAAAACACTTTAAAGTTTATGGAGTTGGGGTGACGTCAAAAGCTAGTGGGTCCCATTGTGTGTTACACACAAATTGGACATTCGTTTCCAATGGATTATTCAATGGAGAAAATAAAAATAAGATAACTATGGATATATTCGTGGGATATGCCCAGACACCAACCGACTTTGAGAGTTTGGAACACCCAGCCAAAAGACCGATCCGCCCGATTCTCGACCAATCAGAAATTTTTTATTCAAGGGTACCTTCGTTAATTAGCCATCCTGGGTTTATAAATAAGGGTTATCATTCTAATTTTTTCTTCATAGATCGATAATTTAAAAATTAAGTCAGAGCTTTGATAGATTTAAAAGTAAACTAATAAGCTCCGTCTATAAGTGGTTAAGTTCGAATATTTGTAAATTTAAGGCTTTAAAGCCTTTTTTGAATAAGAGTGTATAGTTTGGGTCGACTCACCTAAGTAGTTTAGCTTGCCTCAACAGCTTTGCTCGGCTCAGCTCGCTTCCGTGGATGGTCTTGTACCATTCTTCATCCAATTATCATTAGTCATTCTCTAAGCATATTATTATCACACTTCAAGCTAATTCATTTAAAAGTTGTCCACTTGTTTATTTGTTTATAAAGGACATCTAATATTTCATTTCAGAGTATACACAAGTTATTATTTTAATAGAAGAATTATCGTTGAAGATTTTTAGTTATATTTTCCACACTATAAGCTTTAGTTAATTCTATAATTATTTACTCAGTAGTTGATAAATAATAATGATCTATTTCAAAAGCAAAGGTGCCTTTTTGTAACCCCGATTTTGATTTTGGATCACACAAATTTTCAACAAGTGAGACAACAATCTCTTTTTTACCGAGTTTGTGTGAAAGGCCATATGCATACGACAATTTTTCACAAACATTTAGCAACACCACTACATAACCAGTCTAATAGGCTTCAGTGTTTTTTACTCTATCAATAATTTCATTCAACTATGGGTGTGGCTCAGTGTTTGTGGCACCGTCAATAATTTCAATCAACTATAGGTGTGGCTAATAGAGCTGCGACTATGAAGGGGCAAGACACTCTTAGAAGTACATCGTACAAGATCCATCCTCGTCTACCCTAGTTGTATCAATAGTTAACTAATATTCTAATTACGGAACATTCTAATCAAGTAGCTTTGAGGCAAGCTCTTAATTTGAGCAATCAAGCACTCAACATTCTTCAAGTGCCATCCAGGTCTACTGAAGACTCAAAGGAACATCCATAACAAAAGGATGAAGAGCAAATTATTATCATGTCTTGATTTGTGTGCCACTATTTATTTCTATGTTGTTAGCATTTTTTTTTTGGATGTATTGCTGATATGTGCACACACCACAAGCATGCATCATATAAAGACATTAGTATTTTATCTAGCAATGAGTTTCGATGTAGGTTACGCAGGTTGAACTCATCAACTTAAGACACAAGGCTCCACTCATCTAAATTAATTTTCCCTCTCATTCTTGGTATATCGGTCAACCTTTCAAGTCCGTATAATTATTTAAAATGTTGTATTTTCCCTTTTTGGCAGCCCTGGTCGGCCACAGTTTATATTCGACCACCATGCACTGAGTATAACCAGGGTCAGGAATTGACTCAGTCCGACACGGGGCTGCACCCTTAAAGTACTTGAAAGATGAAACACCTGCCCCCAGGCCGAAAGGGGTGACA
>JAVDBV010001912.1:0-20331 GCA_032619315.1 Piper longum
CGGCTTGCAAAGGTCAGCGCGAAGGCTCTAGGAAGGGCCCTTGTACTCAAGTTTTTTACCTTTTTCTATAGAAAGCCCCTTTCTCCCACATTTTCTACCATTTGCTCCCATTGTCTTCACCCTTCCCTTTGTGTTTGGCCTCTCCTTTCCTTCTCCAGCCCTTCCTCACCTCCTCTAGCCCCTCCAAGCTTGTCCAAGACCATAAAGTGGTAGGTCTTGGGGTTGGATGGCCTAAGAGACCTTCTCTAAGAATCGTTTGAGGTAAAGGTCTCCTCTTTTTGTCTCCTTGTGTTGTATGCTGATATTCGTGTAAATTCTTATCTATAGGTAATGTTTGTACATTTTTACCATGTATATCTCTGTATTAGAAGTTGATACACTTTGGAATAATTGTATTTTCATGTCTATAAAAATAGTTAATTATTTATGAATGCTAGGACATCATTTGTGTGTACTATTTTAGGTTAAAATTCATATCTCGTGCCACAGATAGTAGCGTTTCATGATCCTAGCCTTTTTATATCCATACGTAGTAGATCTACAAGTTTTACATAACATGTTTTGCGTGTATTAGCCTGTATGAGCATGTATGGGAGCCAAAATTCGAGAAAGGTGATAGCTTTACTGTTTTCCGTAGCCTATTTGCCATCTTCTCCAAATTTTTCATCCTATTTTATGTGAAATTTGGATGCAATATTTTGCATGTTTGTAAGTTAAAATGTTAGCTAGTTCTCGTTAAAACATCATACTAAGATGATCTCATTAAGATCTTGAACAACACCCCTAATTGTGTTGTAAGTATGTTGTGTTGTTGATGTGCTATGTCTTTCTAGGAGATTGCGCACCGCAATGAACTAAATAAAAGTTATTAATAAAATTTGTAGAAATTTAAAAACTATTAAGTTTTGGTATTAATTAAAAATTATTTATGGGATTAGTTCATCTCGTTTTCCACGTTGTGCAAGAATGTAGGGTGAAGCTATAGTTCATTAATTCCGCATATGAAATCCAAACCCCTAGGTAAATGATGATGAAATTGCATGAAATTTTTCCCTATGTTGTGTCCCAATATCATCATACTAAAATTTTGAAACCATTGGCTCAATAGAACTTGCGTTATGATTTTCCCAAACCCATTACGTCCAGCTAGCTCTAAAAATAGCCTAGCTAATCGCTTCCCTTCCCTAGTTTACTCAGACTCAAATAATTAGAATTTGGACTTTAAATTTTACAAAATTTAAGCCTACAGTGTTAGCTAACACTACCCTTTACCTATGCCTAATAGTAGTGAGCCTTGTTTACCAGGTTGATTCATGGGCCAACATTTGGTAAAAATTACACCTAGCCCTTAACCCTTGGAACGGTAGGGCCCACTAGTCCAAATTTGAGCTCGTTTGGACACCAAATATGATAATAATAATTTCATAATTACTCTTCTTAATTTTCTCTTTATTTTATATATTGTCTTTATTATCTTGATTCTATTAGAACTCTCAATTCGTCTAAACATTATAATCAAACCACCTAGTCGAGCCCATGCCACCATAGCTAGCCATCACCTAAGAAATAGTCCACGACAGTTCCAAATTCAAAAGAACAAGATAAGAAGAAGGAGAAGATAAGAGGAGATATGTGAGGATTGGAAGCCCTAAATCATGGACCTAATTGGAGGCTTGGAGTTAATAATCACTCAAACGGTGAAGGAGGATATGGGGGACTTGTACGTTAAAAAAACAGGGAGAAGAAGAAGAGAAGAAAGAAGCAGGAATGGAATAAGAAAGGGGAGGAGCCCCTCGCCGGAGCAGCATCTCTGGCGACCCCCTAGCCTATTGACACAGGCATTGGAGTACCACTGACACAACCCAAGTGAGAACTACCACCAGAGAAGCCGAACATCGCCAAAATCTCATTGTGAAGCCACCCGACTGAAGCAGGAAATAGGTGAAGAAGGCTGACTTTGGGGTATTCTACTGGCCAGCCAACATCATTACAAACCAAGTCTGGATGTCAAGATTGTATCCTGCACATCCCCTTATCGACCTATGGCTTGCCACCCCACCAGAGAAGCCTTCCGTCGCCGGAAAAACAAAAAGAAGCCCCCCCTCTTGAACTATGGAGAACCTACAAGCCACCATCTTCCCACCTCCTTCTAACCAGCACAGATCATCTGCGGGCACTTCACCGCTATCAGTACACTCATGTCATTGTCCCTGACAAGATACAACCAAGAACCATTGCCATAGGAGCCCTTTGTCCCTGGAAAATAGCCAAGAATGGGCTCATCGAAGATGTAAGGATTAGAAATTAGAAATGAGTCATCAAGTTAGAAGCCACTGTCAGCCAGCCCCGGCCGCCACCAGCCATGACACCACTTCTAGTGGGCTCTCCTCAACACCAAGAACAAATCCTGACTGAGATCCACCATATCGGAAGCCGTTGTTGTTGGAAAAGTCAGCCAAAGGAGGTCTACCGAAGCTGCGAGATAGCAGCCATCTTCCTGATCTCCATCCGGTTGACCCAGTCTGTCTCCGTCCATGCCACTGCCTCCAGTCGTTTGACACCATCACTGGATAAAATCTTAGGTGCCACAGCTGCCCACAGTGCCGACACCAACTGTAGGACCACCATCAATCCCCTCACTAGTCGGAGATCTATTTTTCTAGGCAGTCCCCCCTCACCGCAGTTGCTGAAAACGCCATCACCGAAACCATGAAAGCCGCCCTTGCACCAATAGCGCAAGTGGTCGATCAGCACCGTTTAGTGGATCAAGTCTAGTTGCTCTGCTCGGACCCATGACCGCTTTCTATTGCCTATGAATCGTGACAGTGATTGGATTGCCTGAATCCTATTCGTGACCAATCTCCTACTTGTCCTGGCTACTGGCACACAACATGTCATCGACCACCTGGCACACACAACCTCGGCCCAGCACTTGCATGTTCCACCCGGTTTGGTCCAGCATTTTCCTTGTTTGAACAGACTAGAAGTAGTCCAGCTCAATCCATTAGTACTCTGGAAACAAAATGAAGGTCTTCTAGGCTTCAGATCGGAAGTGGTCCGGTTCAATCCGTTAGCACTTAAGAAATAGTTTGAAGGCCTTCTAAACCTTGGATCGAGGCGAAACCTGCTACCCCACTGTATTTCGAAGATTTAAAGAAAAAGAAGGGGATGAACCAGACATTGGAGTCGAACTTATCAATGGCAAATCAAATTAAAGTCAACAAATTTTACTATTTTGTGTAAAGTGAAAAGGGGAAATAATGAATTCATGTTTATAAAGCCACCATGAACTAACATAAAGATTTCAGTTAAACCCTAAAAAATCGTGTAAAAAATCTTGGGTGTTTATTTCTCGCTCATGACCTTTTATTTATTTTGTTCGCATAGTTTCTTTATGTGACAAGGGCGCCTATGGTTTCACCGAACCCGCTCATCTAACTTGAAGTGAAGCAAGATTTTGCAGGAATAAGAATCTCGTACCCAAACACTCTGTAATAGTAATTCTAAACATTTTACAATTTTTATATTTATTATAGTGTTTAGTAAGATTTTAATAAGAATTATGGCAACAAATTGTCTATTTATATATTAATTTATCTTATCTAAAGTTACATGTAATTATAACTTGAAAATTAAATCTATCTACTTACCCATCTATTTTTCTAATTGATAGTTTTCCTGTGAAACTGATCTTGGTCGAGATTTTACTCCTTTTTGCAGTGTCAGAAGCGGCTTGCTGCAGTGTGACTCAATTTGGGTTTTTGGCCAGAGACAATGGCGATCTATTGGAGGTGGAGGCTTGACTTGCAGTGGCGGCGATCTGCCAGTCAGAGTCTGTGTGGTTGGTCGAATGCTGCAGCTACACTGCTCCAGTTGCAATGCTCCAGCTGCACTTTGGGGAGTTTAGCAGAGGATATAAGAATAATTTTTTTCACATGAGAGTTACCTCTCATGGCCAATTTGATATAGTTATATTTTGGATCAATAATACTCATTACTAACAAGTTTTTATTATATATGTAGGTGAAGATCTAGAGAGGGATGTGTTAGACTAGACGAAGGAGCAGTGATGTCTCTTGCACATACATGTGAGATGATAAAATATTTAGTATTTTTTATTATGACATTGTGATAGTGAAATTGATGTGATGGCATGCTATATGTATTGTTAATAGAACCGATATCAATGACATGATGTGAACTTCATTTAGGAAATATGTTCATGTTGATTATGTTAAGCAAGTAGGCCAAGACCCATGCTTGAGAGAGTTATATGGTTCAAGAGCGCTTGCTCTGTTGGTTGACTGAATTGTTATGTGCAGAAAGTAGTTACAAATGTTTTATTATATATACACTATTTGACAGGATGACCCCTTATTGAACTTTTAGGGAACACTCTGTGGATATGTAGAGTGTGTAGGTCCCTTAATGTAGAGTGTGGAAGCAGACTATGCTCGGTTAGAATTGATTTTGACACTTGAAAGTATTGCGCTCAAATCTATTTTGGAGATGAAGTTGAAATTGTAATGCTTTGGTAGTTATTCTTGTAGCTGGAGGTAAGATTGATATGATCAAATTTGTGGAGGTTGAAGACATCTATCTGTCTTCCTGAGGTTGGTTCATTGTTGGACGTTGTATAGGATGGTCATCTTCTCATATCCTCTATCGTTGCATCCACTCTTCACTTTAGTTGAATCATTATTCAATAGCTTGATTGTTTACTTGCTGTCCACTTAGCTGATTTGTTGGCATCAAAAGCACTTGTCCGGCTTCTGTTAGTTGGTTCATCTCTTCATTGCTTCTGATACTTAGGTCTTCACATCTTAGCATGCTTCATCTTCGAGATGTTGGATTCTTTCATGCACATTTCTTGCTATGTGCTGGCTTGTTTCAATGTTTGCTTGAAATTAACTTTGCCCTCCTTGAGTTGATGTGGATAGATCATCTTCATTACCACTGCTTTGTCATGCTTCTCCAATGTCATTTCTTCTTGCTCACACAAATCTTCAAACTACACTGCTACCTTCTAGTTGGTCCCTACTAGAGTCGCCAAATATGTTCGTGCGTGGGATTTCCACTCCCCCGATCACGCTTCGCTTCGTGTCAGTTTAGATGTGAGGGTTCAATGGGATCAAAGGCACCCTTTCCATGCAAAGAAATCATGCAAATAAAACGATTAAATAAAAATAAAATGTCACAAGTGAAGAATAAAAACCTAAGATTTTTTACGTGGTTCCTTAGTCTTAACTCAAACCCTTAAGTTAGTCCACAATGCCTTGATAACCATGAATTCACTATTTCTTCTTTGATTTTACACTTTACAAAAAAAAAAAAATTTTATCACCTTTTGAATTGATCCGCCTTGGATAACATTGACTCAAATTCCCTACATCGTTGCTTTCTTATCTTCAAATCTTTAGAATAACCCCACCACTTCGTTCAAAGCATCTAAAAATTGTGGGGTGGCAAGTTTCGTCTCTATTCGAGGTCTATAAAGCTTTCAAATTATTTCTGGAGTAATAATGGAATGAATCGGACCATTTTGGGTTGGTTCATAACTGAATAAATACTGGACTAGACTAGATGGACAGCGCAGGCTTCAGGAAATTTTGCGTGCGCTTGGCTGCAAGTGGCGCACACTATGCCAGCTCAAATCTGTGCCTTGGGCGGGTTAAGTACCTAGTCACGGGCTCAAATAATTCGTAGTCCACTCTTAATAGTCGCAGGCAAGACAACCATAAAATGGCTTGATGGACCCGTCTTCTCCAGTGGTGCAGCAGCGACTTTGGGTCTCTGGGGATAGCGTTCCTAGTAGTTTTGTTGAGGAGCGATTGAGCAGAACGTTAGTCCTCCGACTGGTGAATGGTTTGGTGGTGGCGCGGTGGTTTGAGACAATTATGACAGATTGTCGACGATTTCCTTGGAGACATGGGCTTCTTCAATGGTGTCTATCTAGTGCGATCCATAGGCGACTATGATGGCGTGCAGTGGAGGGTTTTTAGTATGGTCAATGACGACCTAGGCTGGCCAAATGGAGTCTAAAAAAATGAAAGCTTGATGACACTTCACAACTTCGACCAGCAACTTCTTAAAGCTTTTTTAGTGATGGCGGGCTTCTTCGATGGTGGCAGGGGTATTTTAAGCTCTGATCTAGTGGGCTTGAGGGCCTCCCTTCCCTTCCTACTTCTTTTCCTAGTTCCTTTTCCTCTTTTCTCTTTATTTTTTTAGTGTACGAGCCTCTTTTCTTCTCTTTTTTTTTAGCGCACGAACCCTTTTTGTTTATATAGTTTTAAAACTCTAATTTTCCCGAATTAGTTATGTATTTTATGGCCTAAGATCTTCACCAACTTTTTTCTTATCTTTTTTTCTCTCTCCATATGTTGTGGAGTTATTATGACAAAGTCCTTGACGGAGGAGAATAAAATGGATATGGATTATTGGACTCGAACACGAGCGGGCATGTCGTGATTGAGCCCGTTCACAGATTTTATGTATATAATTATTTATATATTGTTATTTATTAGAAAAAATTAGAGTATAATTTTCTTTGAATTAAAAATTTTTTAAAAATAAATTATGCTTAGTTATTAAAATTTTATACTTATTAAAATTATAATTATTTTAAATATTTGAATGAAACTATATTTTTCTTAAAATCAAATAAATAGATTTGATATATTCTTCGTATATATTTTCAAAATGAAAAATATATCCCGCGCATGGATCGGTCTGTAACTAGTTATTATTAAATCGTAAATAATGAATCATCCCACTAATATATTATATACACCCATTGTGGGCTGGGCCCACGGGATCAGGTACGTCTTTACGCGGACTGCTGGCATTTCTTGGCATCCTACCGCTCTATCATCCGGGCCGCCGACCTCCGTAGCCGCCGCCGCCGCCGCCGCCGCCGAGAACATGCCCTGCTCTTGCTCTCCCACCCAAACAAGCCCTCACCAACCATCAAATATGGCCATCTAGCTTGCTATCAAACTCCTTCGCCCACCACCATGGCCAACATAAACTACAACAACAAGGAGCCCGACACTTCTCCCGCCGCCAATCGGTGGTACCCCCTGACCCTCGGCTCCTCTTTCTCCAACAGCTCCTCCTCCAAGTTCTGCACTTTGCGCTGTATGCCCTCCTCTTCCTTTCAATCTATTTTCCCAAATTTAATAATTGAGATTGATTGGGTCGTTACCTATTCTTATGGGCTTGATTATTTTTGTCAAAAAAAGAGAGAATCTTTTGGAGAAATTGAGTTATTTTTGTTGATTGTGTTCAATTAGTAAGAATCATTTGCTTGAAGATCTTTTGTTGAGAAAATCTTTTGGAGCAATTGCGTTCTTTTTTGTTGTTTATGGGCTTGTTTGCATTTAGCTCCAGTTATCTTGCCTGTCTGCATTTAGTTGTTTTATGGATCTACAATTAATAAATTGTGGTTGGCAGTTTTATCTTTTCTGTTAATTGTGACACAATTTGTTGGGCGCATAAAAAAATTTGATATAAACAATTGGTGACTCATCTGATGGTTTCTTTTGAACTTACAGATGAGTTTAAACCAGCATCCATTGATAAAAGTCACCCTGGTTCCTTTCATAAAAATAAAGACAATAGAATTACTGTAAACTTTCAAAATAACCAGCCTGGGAAACCAAAAGTCACGTTTGATGGCACTGCAGAGGAGTACAAGGATAAAGACGCAGTTCTGTTTTTCGATGGGCAGACATTCCAGTTGGAGAGATTGCATCGTGCAGTCAAGAGATTGCGACATGTTAGGGACCCTGGCGAATCTGCTGCTTCAACTTCCGTTCCAGCTGCCTTCTCTAATGCCGTACCAGCTACTGAATCCCGATCACCACCAATAGGGAAGGTGGCGAAACCACAGCCATTCAATAAACCTTTAATTCACGCTATGCCTGTGAGCTACATTTTCTTAAATTTATGATTCAGTCCTTTTCTGTTGATGCTGTAAATAGATGCTGGTGTCATCAGTGTATTGTCCTGCATAATCTCACCCTTTTTTTTTATTTTTGTGCTATCGTTTACTGCATAATGGAAATTGTTACTTCGAAAATGACCAATCAAGGGAAGTAATAAAAATGATTCTTACTAATTTGCTTGGAACTTAATACTCTCGAACATGTATGGAAAATATGTTTCACCTAATTCTTATAACCATTGAATGCTTTCGTTTTTCATTGAAAATATCTGTACATTGTAGTAGTTTTGTTTGGATAAAATTATAGTCAAAATTGGTATAAGCTGTAATTTTTCTCACGTTCAGTGAATTTGATTTTAGGATTTCATGTAAAACATTAGGTGCAATATTACTTTTAAACGAGCAAATAAAAAACATACTTTTGGGAGGCTCTTAACGTTCTTAACCAACAAATCTTAAACTGGTTTACTATTTTCATTGGCCTTGATTGGATGCCTTCTGTAGCAAAAAAGGATGGGATAAGCTGAACACTCTCTGATTTGACAGCTTGCTAAAATGTTATAGAAATAGATTTTCTAAAGTTGCAAATAAATTTACCCCATGAGAGTATAGTGGGGTCATAACTAATTACTTGTCTGGTAAAAAATTTTTAAATATGCTCGAACTACATAAATTCTGTTGTGGGTAATATTGCAATGTTGTGTTTCTGCACTAGAATGTATTGTGCTTGCTCGGTGTAACTTGCTTGGTTTGCAGCGTTTAACTGCTGTGCTCCTTTGGCCACTGTGTTGGAAGGATTTAGTTTATTGTAAAAAATGTATATTGCAGGTGGAGATAGAAAAGATCGATGTTGGCAGACCATGGAGCTCAGGTTTGATATTTTTTATTCCCTTCCAAATTTGAATTGATTACACTTGCTGAACCATGAAGGACCACATTCTGAACGAGAACTTGTTAATTCGATTTAGGTCATTCAAAATATTTCAGTTATATGTGATTAATGTTCATGCTTAAAAGTGTCTAAGTGTATTTATGATAAAAGCATCTTTCAATAGTTGGACACAATAGTTTGCCTTATCAAAAAAGCTTTGGCATGTAAAATTTTACCTTATTATAAAAAAAAAGTTGGATACAAAGATGCAAGTTTGTGTTAGCATGTAGGTTTGATGCAACTCACATCAAATGTTGTCTGCTTCTTTATTGTCTAAGATGATTATATTTTGGATCTTGATCTTTACAGGATTTATTCCAAAATAAGCAATGAAGTGGAATATCATATATTAAATTTGTTTGCCAATGTCCCAAAGCTACTGAAATTTTAATTTACAATTCATTCTTGCTAATCTAGAAGAAACCATCATTTGATTACATAGGTATTGTTAGAAAACCATGAAAGGGAACATTCACCGTCTGTATCTGCTGGAAAATGAGACCATCAATACTCTTCCACAATGAATGATATTTCAGATGGACTAGTAACTTTGGCTGGATGAAATAAATAAGTAAAAACACATAGAATAGTAAGTAAAATATGGTGACACACAGGTGGTTGAGGGTGGGAGTGAGGGGGAGGATCAGACATACAGAGCAGCGACTTATGTTGCCTGGCATTAGGGCTTGGAAAGAACTGCCACAGATTGAGAAGAAAATTTTGAAATTGTTTTTTGGTGGCTATTTGAATGCAGGCTATAGCAGAGATTGGTTTTCTGCAAAAAATCCATGTCTGCAAGTTGTGCTACGCTGGTGTTTTCACACTTGGATCCTTTTTCTAATTGTATATTTACATAAATATAACTAGAAGAAAGAGAGGAAGCCATTTTAATGTGTACTCAGATAGGCACAAGCTTCTTTCTTTAGACTGGTAGAGATTGTCATAGATAACCGTACAATTATTTTTTTTTAAAAATATAAATGTCTATTGATAAGATTGTGAGAGGTTTATTTGCTAAAAAAAATATAAATGTCTATTGATAAGATTGTGAGTAGTTTATTTGCTAACTGATCAGCAGACTTTTGGTGATCGCTGAATTGTTTTTGTGCTATCATGTTATTCAGTTCTTTTGTAATAAAAAATTGCTTTTTTATTGCAGTTGAAAAGGCAGTTTTGAACAATTGGTTTCTATTTTTTTTTTATCATTTAACAAAACAACGAGGAGCAAGAATATGTACAATGATTTTTTTGTTATGGAAGTTGTAAAAGACAATTTGAACAATTAGTCCCTACTTAATTTTATCATTTAACAAAACACTTACTTGAATGGATATCAGTTAATGGTTTTCTCAAAAATTGCTGATCTTAGTCATCTCTAAGATCTCAAATCCCCAATATCTTTTCTATCAGAACCTTTTACTCTAATTAAGTTTGAATAAGGGTGCATGTTCGATATTTCCTATAATCTTTTCTTATATTTTCAGGCATTCATTGTTTGTTCAATTATGCCCTATTGGATATGGATATATATTTGCTTATCCTCTTTAATATTTTTTTTCCATTTATTTATTTGAAGTATTTAAGTCAGAGTTGTATATTTATCCTTTAAAATAATACCTATCTTTTAGAACACCTAGCTAGGTGTTAGCAAGTTTAGAGGTGGAACTGCAGCTTTCCATTTTGCTGGTTATACAATGTTGTTCCTATATTGTTTATCCTGGTATGGCAAATCCTCAACTGCATGTTTGGTTGAAGAATGGTTCATTCTGACATTGGCAGGTACGAAATCTACATACCGAAGTTCCGATTACCTTTCATCATGTCCGGCAATTCCAACTGCTAGGACGCCAGATATGAAGAATGACGAACTAGATGACAATTGTGACATTGACATTGAAAATAATGACATGAATAGTAAAGCTAGTGGTCCTGCGCATGAACAATATGTTGATTTCGATATCAATGTACCAAATCAGAACGACAACGATGATGAAATCGCCGATGTGGATGTTTGTGATGACGACGGGGTAAAGGTACCCAATGCAGCTGAGGCATTACGAACTCAAGTGAATGCTGTTGGTGGAGATGGTCAGTCCTCCAGTTCTAGTGGCAGCAGCAGGAGTGGCAGTGGAAGCGGGTCTAGCAGTAGTGACAGCGAGGGCAGCGATGATGATGATTCCGTTAGCTCTGGAGGAGATATCGATATATTATGATTTAAACATGAGCTCATGTCTCCTCCGGCAAAATCTCGGTGCCACCATCGCCACCATTGAGATATTCGTAGGGTTCTTATAAACAAGGTGAATTATCGCAAAAGTGGCGAGATGGGGTGTTTTTCTTAGAATGCTATTGGTGGCCGTCACCAAAATCTCTTCCCGGCAGAATAAATTCCGGCTCTCTTAATACCATGCGTAATTTATTGCTTCTCTCGTCACGGGGTGTACTGACTGGCCCAATATTCCTTGTATCGCCCCTAACATGCAAACTGGGAAGTTTCATTGCTAAACACATGGGCCCAATATTTCTTGGATTGCTCTTAATATGAAAATGAGCAATTTTGATTGCTAAATGCGTTTGGTCGAATGAACTAGTTTCATTCCGTGATAATGGGAGATTAGTTATGAGCTTAAATAATACTGATTAAGGATTTGTTTTCTGGTCAAGTTGTATGGAGAAATTGACCCGAGATACGAAATCTTGTGTTTACCGTAAATGAAAGAATCTTTGGTTCAATGCTTCAAGGTTTACCTAGTTGGTTTTGGGCATTCTCATCTCCGTAGAAGGCTTTAACTTCCTATGTTGGAGCGTGCTTTATAGCTATCTACTAATGCAGGTTTAGGGGAGAACCATCATGGTTTTGCAATGTCATTGGATAAACTGTGATTGCTGGTTCAAATAAGGCTTCTAAAGTTGTATTGGCTAGTAAACCATTTGTTGGCCCTTCAATATAATTTCCCTGCTGGTTGGTTGGGTTGGAATGGATAATTTTCTTGCTAAATCCTTAGTGAGATCTTTCGTTCAGTGCCAAATTGAGGAAAGCTTCTCACATCCTTTTCAACAATGATTGAAAAGAGGAGAAAAAAATTATATTTTTGTATACATTCCATTTTGTAAAATTTTTATTTAGGGTTATCCTAATTAGGAGGGTACAGAGAAGCAGGAGTAAAAATTTTAAAAAAAGACATAACCTACTCGAACCAAATAAAAAACCATAGATGGGCCAGCAAACAACAAACGGACACATGGGCGGGAAGAAGAGGCAATTACATCACTATCTCCGGTGGAGGAAGGCGCCAGGCGGAGCGCGGGCGGAGGAGAAAAAGGAGTTGATGTTGGAGGCAACAATCGGCGGCCGTGCCACATGTATGAGTCCACCACCGGCACCACCACCACCACCCCCACGAATGTTAGCGGCCGCCACCCTCGCCATCACGGCGGCGCCGACTCTCTCACCCGACGACTCCATCATCTGGCTCTGGTATGCCGACCTCACCGGGTGCGGCCCAACGCTCACCGCCTTCTCGCACCGGCAGTTAAGTAGCCCACCCGCCGCCCCCTTCTTCTTCCCGTCGCCCTCCACCCCCTCCTCCTGCACCGCCAACCTCGCCTGCTCCCCGAACTCCGACGCCGACGCCGAGAAGTTCGCCAGGCTGTTCCGGTCGAACGCGTCCGCCGTCACCACGCTCCACTCCACGCTCGCCTCGCTCGGCTCGTACGCCTCCGCCGCCGCCAGGTCCGTCGCCGTCACTGTCGTCGACGTCTCGTCCAGGCTGCGCCGGGAGCTCGGCGGCCCGCCCCCGTACCGCACCAGCTCGTCCAGCGAGTCCCGCCGCCGGTAAATCGCCGCCGAAACCCAGCCGGCGCCCGTGCCCGTGCTGGTGGAGAAGCTCTCGAGCTCGAAGAGGTCGGAGCTGGAATCGCTGGCGATGTCGTCCTCAACCCGCCGGCGCGGGCTCGCAGCGAAAGAGAAGCTCCGCCTTCCGACGTCGTCGGGGTACGCTTGAGCTGCTTCCGGCTGGGAAAGCGTCACCTCCTCGTCGGCGAGTTGGAGGGACGGGCGGAAGACCTCGAGCGAAACCCTGGGTGGGTCTTCCGGTGAGTTAACTGGCGCTCTCATCGTCGATTCGGCCAGTGTCGACGACGGTTGGGTTATAACGGGGAACGTGAAGCCGCCGGCGTCAGACAAGAACCGTCTGGCGGAGTAGGCCACCTTTGGGCCGAGCTGCGACGCGAAGCTACTGAGGTTGATGTAGGAGACCTGCTCGTCTTTCGCCCATGACTGAGCCGACACTCTCATCTTCGCCATCGTCGGTTGATCTTCCTCTGTTTCAAGTTTCCTGTGGTGATGGTGGGGGTCGGTGGATATAACCTTAATGAGCTCGGAGTTGTTGTTGTTGTTGTTGTGGGTGTGATGAGTATGGGCGATTTGGTTCCTTGATTGCGAGAACTTCTCCTTGACGTCGACGGACTTGTATCCTGAGCATAAGCATTTGCGACGGAAAAGCCACCGGCAGGGCGAACAGGGGCCCTTCTTTCCGCCGTCGTCCAAATGCAAGCTCTTCCTCATGGACACGGCAATGGTGCCAGGGGGATTGGTGAGGAGGCCGGACTGGCTGTTCCAGCTAGCTTCGGAAGAAGCGGTGGGGGTGGCATGGTAGGAACCATTTTTGTAGTTCCTCCCATACCCATCAACCGAGGAGGAGACCGAAGAAGCCCGGTCGAATTCGTTCTTGTCTGCGATCCTCTCCAAGCTCGGCGGCAGCTGCTTCTGTTCCGACGTCTCGTTGAAGTACTTCTCGGCGTCGAAGATGCTAAGCTCAGCGTCGTCGGCGGTGACAACCATGCGGCGGGGCTGCCGGGAAGAAGGAGGCGGCTCAAAGGCGGCGGCGGCCGGACGGTCCGGGCGGAGGTAGGAAGGGGAGAAGTAGATGTCCTTGAGAGCGGATTTTGATTGAAACGATCGGGCGGGGTTGGAAGGTGGGGGGATGTCGTTGAAGGGGGTTGGTGTAATTGCAACCACAGACCTTTCCATCTTTTGTCTCTCTGATCTCTTCTCACTGTTATTTTCTAAGGTTCAGAAACGGGTGTTGGGGTAGGAGGCGGGCAGTTGTAGGCCTGCAAAGCTGCTCTGCAAATGCTTGTGTTAAGGGGAATAGTACTTGCTTCTTGGCTGCTGCTCTTGTTTGATCTCAGTAATTGGTAAGGTCGTGGACATGTGAGATAAGGGTAGGGGTTAGCATTTATAGACGAATTTGTGACAGTGGAATGCGTGTTATAAAATCTAAAACTGGGTAAGATCTTAGTTGCAAATACGGGAATTGAATCCGACGGGTAAGGATTAAGTGAATTAAACTGATTTGTTAAAAATTATACAAGTTCTTTAAATTAGTTAAAACCAGCGGGTTATTAATTATAAAATAAATTATTTTAATATTATATTATGTATTATATTTTATAATATTTTTTATATTTTTTAATTTTTTTAAAATTATTTAAAATTAAATATTATTTTTAATTAAATTAGAGATAAATTAATTTTTAATTATAAAAATACCATTGATCATTTTTTTCCAAAATTCTCTTTTCCCAATTAGTGCTATCACTCTTAGCCAATTCACCCTATCCCCCCTGTTTGTAGCCCCATCCAGTTCACCCCCGCCCCTTGCATGTCCCATCAGCCCTTACCTCCATTGCCATTGCCCTGTCCTTGTTCTGCCGGGCCCGTTCCTTTACCCCCACTGTTTACATGTTTTTTTGAAGCAAAATCTTTCCAATCAGATTTAAATCAATCAATTCCATTCAGAATTGACTAATTTTTACCACCATGGGTATGATGTCGTCTTGCGTGTTACTTATATTATATATATTATAGCTAAATTCTCATTTTATAATTAAACTAGGTATGATATTGTGCCATGTTATACTTATATCATATAAATTATAATTTTATATATAACTTCTTATTAAATAATGGGTGTATTATCTTACGTAAATATAGACTGTGTTAAATTTTAAGATATATCTTAATTGAATTTAAAAATAAATTATAATTATTTGATTTTTTTATTATATTTTTTCTAAAGTAAATAGGTGTTCACTTATTAGTAAATGTTAAAAATTGAGGTTATCCGAGTTTGAACCCACAACCATATATAATGAAAAAATAGTTTTAATTAATTTATTTTTAAGAAATTGAGGTTCAAAGAATTTGAATTTGTGACCCTCTACAATAGTAGGTAATTTTATATTATTTTTTAGTTTCTTTCTTATGTTTTAATTGATCAATTCTGTTACTTTTAATTTCAAACCAATATTAAGTTCTCTTTTTATTAATAAGAGTATATTCTCATTAAATAATAGGATAAACTATGATTATATGATTTGTTATAGCAAAATTTTAATTTTAAAAATAAATTCTAATTAGATGAGAGGATAGATCATAATAATTTGCTTTATTTTATATTTAATTTATTGTATTTTGATTATTCAAATCAATTATTTTTCAATTAAGCCCAATTTTTAATCCCCTTTTATTAACAAAAAAATAAGAGTAAATTACTACTAAGCAAGATATTGTGTTGTGCAACTAATAACAAAGATTGACTCTAATTTAATAGATAACTCTTATTAGATAACAAAATTGACTATAATAATTTAATATCTTAGAGATAAATTCTAATTTTAAAGATAAGTTTTAATTAAATGAAGAAATAAATTATAATACTTAGATGTATTATTTTTATATATTTTAGTTGGTTGAAATTCTATATTTTTAATTTCTTATTTATTAATAAGAATATGACCATACTGTATGTGTCTTATTTAATTCAAATCATACTGATATGTAATTTCTAAAAAAACTATTTTTTATTAGATAAGTAAACCAGCCGTGTCAAATCAAGCATCACACTACTCTTTACTATCAAACAAGCTTATTCAAGCTTATTTTGATATAAAGTTATATTCTTACAAGTTGAATTTGAGCAACTTGAAAATTCATTCTAAATGTTTATGTTTGATTCATATTTGATTAAATAAGATTTATGTCTAGCTCTAAAATTCATCTCACATCTTAAAGATCTCAATTTATTAAAAAAATTTTTATTACTCTATAGAACCTCAATGACATATAAGAAATCAATATTTCTAAGTAATAAGATATTGATAATAGTTAAAATGGAGTTGAACATTTTGTCAAATATTCAACGAGCTTTGAGCTGAATCAAATTGAGTGGTTATGAGCTCAAACTCTGTTGAACGTTTATTTTGAGGCATTGCTTTCAAAAGCATGAATTCAAGTTGAAGTGAGCCAAACACAATTCGTTCACGAGTTAGTACAACTTAATTATATCATCAATTGTTGTATTAATCAACTTTGTCATTTAATAACTTGACCCAAAAAGTGTCAACTTTTACTATTATATCATAAATAGCCACATTTTAAAATTTTCTTTTATAAATAGCCACATTTACAAAATTATATTATAAATAGTCATTTTTGAAATTTTCATATCAATTATGACCATATTTTATTACTTTTTAAATAATGACAAAAATATCCGTAAGATTTATTTTTACTATACCAAAATCTATATAATAAAAACTTATAATTTTTTACTAACTTTATACATAAAAATAAAAATTTAACTGATAAATATTAAATACAATATAAAAATATATTATTGATGGGCTTAAAAAGCAAAAAATATATTTGATTGAATTTTGGACAATTATAAAGAAAGTTAGGCCATTCAAAATAAAATATATATATTTTTAGATGTTTGAAATTTTAATTTGAAATTGTCACATTTTATTAAAAATTAAAGCTTTTGTTTTATGCATATATTTTTATTATGAATATTTTTAAAAGTAATCTTTAATTGACATTGAATGAGAAAATAGATTATAAGGATTTAATTTATATTTTTTACTTTGTTGTATTTTGGTCAGTAACATCTCCTACTTTTTATCATAACGTAACTTCTAATTGTCTTTTCAATAATAAGAATTGATTTACCCAGATAATAATCATCATTCACACATAAGCTATAGTTTTCAGAATTTAAATGGTTTCCAGGTTTTTACGTGTGGTTGGAGTCGTGAACACACACACACACACAAAGTTGGACCAAGTTGAAAGCGGATTCAGAAAATAACTCAAAAATTTCTAAGTATCTTACCTTTCATCAATATTCATTAGCAGCACTTCAGTATCTAAAAACTTATTATATGTGCAATTTAAAAGTTCAAATCTCAAAATATGTATGAGAGGAAAAAAAAGACCTCTGTTTTACTTTGTCCGTTCTTTTCTCTCCTTATTGGAAAGTGAGTATAACCATCCAACAGACAGTTTGTTTGGGAAAACACACCTTGCTAGCTAGCTGGTAGAGATAGTAGAGAATTAATATTTACTGAAAACATACGTACTGATCATTTTCCACATGACATCGGGCTTTGAGACAAACTGAAGCACCTGTTTATTAGCAGTTTACGGATACGTCTGTGGAAATTATGAGTTAACACGTTAGCGACAGCAAAATTACAATCTCTAATTTTTGTCTACGTATATCCAAACTTTTCGCCAATCAACCGTTAGTTATTACATTATGGCATACTTAATTTAAATGAAGCAGCCATTAATATATTAATAACATGGTATCCTAGGTCGATCTACGAAAATATTGCAATTTTGTTGACTAGATTTGTTTTCATTTCCCAACAATGCTCAAAGACTGATCTAGTTAACGAGCTCAACGACCGTGAAGTGAAATGAAATAATCAAAACAAAAAAAAATGTCATGAAGATAGTTCATGTCGTGTAAGGTGAGTAATTCCAAAGTTGTATTACTATTATAAAATGTAAATTAGTGAGGCAGGCCATTTATAAATTCACGTTACTTTATATATAATTTTGATTTAAAGTTCTACTTTTGACTTCAAAAGACTTAAGGTATAAGATTCACAAAATAGTTAGTTATACATGACCACTTTTAAAAATTCAGTACTGCAGTAGAAAAATTCAGTATATTAGTAAAGGTGTGGTCATAATTTTAAACTTTGGGAGACCACTTTTAAAGAAAACATGACCACGCTTGTCAGTTTGTAATTAGACTGGATTATTACAAGTTACAAATGAGACTAGAGTCAATTCGAAACCTAGTTGAATAGTGGGGGTGTATAGGACACAAATTAGACTATAAACCATAAAAAAATTCTAAAAAAAATATTTTTATAAGGTGAAGATAAGATCCGAGTATTTTTGTAAAACCTAGCTTCGGGTTAGGGTTTTACCTACTTGTACTTTTTGTACGGTTTGGGCCAGTTAGAGTAGGATCGAGTAAGCTCGAGTCAGACCATTTTTTAGATCAGGAGTATGGGGCACAAATGACTGTATGAGCATGATGTTGTGGTGGCTGAATATACTCGACATGCAGATGATAACTGGAGATAAGCTACAACATAGCATGAGTTATTATCGTATACACGAGGTCTACATATGACAATTATAGGTTAGCCAGTATTTAGTATCAATTTACGATTTCCAGGGTATCTCATTTACATACATCACAGGGATTTTGAATCATCAGATTGTGCCCCTAGGGGCCCAGCTTGATTGAGTCGTAGGTTTTCATCCGATTGAGTTGAAGATTCGAGGCCCATTTAGTCTTTTTGCCTCAATTTTGCGTATAGAGCTACTTTTACGACTCGAGTTATTTTTGACTTTGACGATCTCAATCCGAGTTTTCCGTCCATATATATATTGCATATACCTATACGTGAGCCCCACTAGGCCACAAATTGGTGTACGTTTAAATCGTGGGGGTTCGAGGCCCATTTGGTATTCTTACCTCGATTCCTTCATATTGAGCTACCTTTATGGCTCAATTGAGTTTTGACTTTAGACGGGCTCAATTGAGTTTTGACTTTAGACGGTCTCAATTCGAATTTTTCGTCTATATGTATATTGTATATACCCATAGGTGGACCCCATTAGGCCACAAGTTTTCGGACTTTTTGATTGTGCCATGTGGCGAGATCGGAGCCATCCACATCAGCCCTAGCTTCCACCAACTTATTTTTCAAAGATTTATCATGATTTTCAGAGTTTTACACCCTAGAGGCATCGCCACTTTGGCTAGCCGTCGGCGAATCTTCAGCTTGCCCTAGGCCACCAGACCAATACCACCAAGACTGCCTCGAGGTTGGCTATAGATCCATAACCCTCACCACCAATGGAGCTGTCATAGTTGTCATAGTTGTCATAGCTGTCATAGTAGCCAGTTTCCACCGTTGCCGCCACCCTTTTGGGTCATTTTTTGGCGCTAACAATCCATCTTTGGCTGGTCCAACCACCTAGACAGATAACCTTCATCAAGATCTTCGGGTTAGGTTTTACCCAATTTTAATTTTTCCTAGTTCAAATTAGTATCAAGTTGGTTCAAACGAGTTCGAGCCAGACCAGTTATCATACTATGAGTATGGCGCGCCCAGATGGCTGTATGAGAATGTTATGGAGGCTAAGTATTCCCGACATACAGATGATAGTTTCAGTTATGATACAACAGAGCATGAATTACCAGTGTATACCAAGGTATACAGATTTGTTTGTATATATTACCCAGAGTTATTGGCCTAAATCTAAACCATTATAGTGTTTAATATCCATTTGGGATTTTTAGAGTATTTTATTTGCATGTATCAAAGGGATTTCGGATCATCGGATTGTGTTCTATGGGCCCAGCTTGATTGAGTTGTAGGTTTTCTCATGATTGAGTTGAAGGTTCGAGGCCCATTTAGCCTGCTTACCTCGATTCCAACTTATAGAGCTACTTTTAGAACTCGAGTCAGTTTTGGCTTTGGACAATCTCGATTCTAGCGTTCCATTCTTATAAATATATATTGTATATACCCATAAGTAGACCCCACTAGGCCACGAGTTGGTCGAATGTCGAGATCGTACAACGTGGCAAGATCTAAGCTTTCCACTCAGCCCTAACTTCACCCATCGATTTTGAGAGTCTTTTCTCTAATTTTCAGAGTTATTCACCCTTAGCGCTGCCGCCAATTTAGCTTGCCGCCTCCAGCCACCGGACCCACACCTCGATGATTGCCTCACGGCTTACTATCTACCTGTACCTTTCACAACCACCGGCACTGCCACACTTGCCACTGGTAACAAAATTTTTGCAATCAATTTCCACCGCCGCTGCCACCATTCGAGCTGTTTTTTGATGCCGGCGAGCCCCCCCTGGCCTATCCAACCACCCGCATAACTTCATCTTGCTGTGCTCTCGATTTTGAGACCACTGATGAACACCACTCCGCTGCATCAGTAGCGATTCCGCCCACTTTTGGCTGTTTTTCGACTAGCCACCGATCGGACTCTGCCGATCGCCACCACAATCATGTTCCTCGTTACATGGGCCGTTGATCCCATCTGGTGGCGACCCTAGCC